>VURO01048467.1:58184-68944 GCA_015108175.1 Pelvicachromis taeniatus
CATCTGGAAATGTCATGTCGCAGCTAATGTGCCTGAACATTGCCTGCCAATAAAATGCAAAATGAGATGCATTGGAAAAATGTTCCTGATGTTATTATTTTTTTTCATCTGTTTTTCCCATAGATACTTCTGTGCTTTGTGAAAACAGCTCTTTGTGCAACGGTTAGTCCTCATCTTGTTTTTATGTTTTATTTTTATAAATCCTGTGAACTTGAATAGACTGCAACTGGTGGTGAGGTGTGATATTAGCCTAAGGTTGTGTCTGACACTAAAATGAAATGTAAATTAAATATTGATAAGCTTTTTTTCCCCCTTTGATCCTTGTGGATCTCTAAAATTAAATCTTTAAGAGTAAGGAAAGTTAACCAGATTACATTTAAATTACATTTTTCAATAATGCTGTATGTGACAGTATTCATTCTTCTGTATGTTTTTTTCTCTTTAGGAACACAATTTAATCAATGCACTAAAGGTAACATGTGAGAGTACCTATGTCTGAAGCAGTGGATTAAAACACAGAGCACACTCTAATTACCTAACTTTATCTACTGCTGCTTCCCTTTTTTTTCATGTTTACTCTGCCCATCAGACGAAGTCTCCATCACCAGCCAGCCAGCCAGCCCAAATGAGGGCGATGCCGTTACTCTAACATGCAATGTAAAATGTGAAAATTCAACTGTGACATTTCAGTGGTTGAAAAATGGGGGTGAACAGCCAGGAGCAAACACTAGCACATTTTTTATCCAAAGTGTGCTTCCACCTCTTGACAATTACACCTGCTCAGTCAACAGCTCCTGTTACTGTTGTGATTCTATGCCATACACGCTGTCCTTAACCAGTAAGTATACAGACCATCTGTATACTTCTGTTATATGTTATGATTTTAGATACATGCTTAATGGCATGCTATCAACAGTCCTGGATACAATGTGTCTTCACTTCTGTGTAATTGTCTGTGTGTGTGTCATTGTCCAGACAACACTGTGCTCATCTTGGTGATCTGTGGTATTGCAGCTTTGGTCCTTGTTTTGATTATGGGACTGATTATGAAGTGTAAGCTGAAAAGAGACAATGGTAAGAGCTATTTTTAAGATTTCTGTGGTATTAGACAACAATAAGAAAGAAAGTAAGAAAAACATTTTTCCCAGTTTTAATTAAGTTAACTATCAATAAAATAGTTTTGATGCTTATTATGAACATTTGGGTGAAAACAGGCTGTTTTACTGTATTAAGAGTATTTGTGTGAGGCTAAGCTAACAGGCTGGTGACTCCAGCTACAAGTTTGTGCAATATTGTTGATGATCTTGAATCTATCTGCATCTATCAGAACTCAGAATTACAGATTTGACTGATTTGAATGCTCTCTCTGCAGCTAAACACAAGGAGAGGATGAGAGAGAGAGTACAAGCCGGACAGACTCCTGGTGGGCCATATCCTAGCACACCCAGATAGTCCTAAAAAGAAAACATTCATATTTTAATATAATCAATTCTGATCTTATGCAATATAATATATATGTATCTTTTTTTTGATATTTCAAACTTTTGCATGCTCAAAAATTGAATAAATATTGTTTAATCTCTGTTTTTGAGTGCATGTGTGCATGTATAATCAGTTAAAGTTACACATTTACACAATATAACATTGCATTTCTGTTAGTTTGCTCAGTTTTAAAAAAAGAACCTAGAAATGTTTTAATCCACACACAGGATTGGCATGCTCGCACTAATCCTGCTGAATGCTCTACTCACAGGGGCGCACTCAGCTTTACAGTGGCTTGCATGTAATGGATATATGGGACAGTAATGCTGTCTACTCCTATCCATGAGAGGGATGTATGTGGGATTTGAAGATTGACTTATGAACAGTAATAGTGTTAGGTGCCTCGATTCAATGGCATGATGCAATGATTTGAAGTTTATGTGTTAAGCTCGGTTTTCATGCTTCCAGTGTCTGACATTAGCTGTGTTTTAGGGGGGTTTTCCCCTCCTAGCCATATGGCAAAAACATATTTATCCACATGTATGAGTGGGTCAGGAAGGACTGTTTATTCAGTTTCCTCCTATAACAGGTGGCTAAGGGATAATCCAGGTAAAGCCACTGCAAAGTGGAGACGGAGGGATGGACAGAGGAAGGGGGAGGGGGATGGGGTTGCCTTTGCATGGATGACTGGGGCTAATTCTGGCCTCTTAATCCCAGTCCCATACGCCCTCCTTCTTTTCCTTCTTGTAACTCTACAGTTACATTGAGGAGCTGTTCACGTCCAGGTAGACATTACTATCACATACACACATCACATAACCCACCCAGGTTTACTGAGACGGAAGGGAAAAAAGACAGGCTGGTGGTACCTTTCCCGGATAGCTGGGTGACTGGATAGCTAACACACCTGTGTGTGAGCTTCACTGGAGAATGGAGCTGTAGCCCTCCAGCCACGCCACAGGAAACACACCAACATGGGAGAAGCTCAAAAGGTAGGTGACCTGATCTGGAGCAGCAAGACTTGCAAACTCAAATGTTAACCTTAAAGAGTCTGCATCCCAAAAAAAAAAAAGTTTACAAGTAGCTATGACTTGAACAGTGGGTTATGAGACAAAGTATTTTGCGATTGTGTTGTGTGTCTTTGCAGCTCACAGACACGATGGATTATCTGAACTCCTTGTGATAATACAGAACAATAACTAAGATTTTAGTCCTGAATGGGATCTCTGTATTGTACAGTTAATCAGAAATGCAAATCAAATATTGATACTATGGTGCCTGTAGTCAACAATATGGCAGCCTTGGTGCACGGTCTACAGTTGTGCAACCCTGCAAACTAATCACATTAGGTAATGTACAGTTACATGAATGGAGCTCTTTTCTACACCAGTGCTTCTCTAAATAAAACAACACAGTGATTCTCAGCGGATGGCTGTGGTCACAATACAGTCTTTTCAAAAACTGAGATTTGGGGAGCAAAAATGAGTAGGCCTCTGTGAGGGGAGCTTTGACCTCAAATCTGAAAGAGGTCAATGGGATTTTTTTATTTATTTTTTTGACAGGCTAAAGCTATTTTTGTCTATTCATGTAACTTCGATTTTGGATAGTAAAAGTGTGGTTAGTGTTGTTTCTTTATGAGAGAAACAACAAGAGAAAAAGTAAAGATGTATTTTCTGTTTACCTCCAAAGGTTAGCGCTGGGACAAAATAATGTGACGGTTGCCATTTGGTTCCTGTTTGTCAGCAAGGTTATGTAAAGACTACAGAGCCAAATTTTAACAAGCTTTGTAAAACAAAGAAAAAGAAAAGAATAAGCCATTAGACTTTGGTCTGGATTACTTTATTTTAAATTACCAAACAGTTCATTGGCCCAGGCTAAAGATGCACTCTCAGATTGTCTTTAGGTGTCAATAACCGACATGAGCCTGTGACTGTATCAATTACTTACATTTACATATACAGGTGGCTGGCTTTATAATTTAATTTAATTATTATTAAGTTCTGAAAGAGTCGATGCTTGACAGTTTCTTTGCTTTATTGCTCTACCTGACCCTCTTGCCCCCATGCCTCTCTACAGGGCTTACTCTCTGTCATAGAGAAACTGAAGGGATCCACAGAGCAGGAGGTCAGGATAGTGCTTCTAGGGTTGGACAATGCTGGCAAGACCACGCTGCTGAAAAGCCTCGCCTCCGAGGATGTGAACACTATCACGCCGACACAGGTGAGAAGAAGTTATGTGTTTAAAAAGCAATGTGCATCCACTCTATAACATTAGAACACATGGTGATCATTGTGTTTTCATTTCCTTGTTTTAATCAATTAAATTTTAACATAAAGGGTTGATGCTCATCATTAAGTATATATCAAGTGAAAAAAGGTGAGCAGTTTTCCATCAATACTTCAGTAATAAGCAGTTTACCATTGAAGCTCTTCTGAATACTTTATCAGAATAATAGATTTTTCTTTTGTGTAATTAAAGTCTAATTAAAAATACAAGCATTACAAGATGGTTTGTATTTTTATGATATTGTAGCTCAGCATCTTAACAGGTGAGAGGATGGTGTCTAACCTTGTAAGTCAGAGCACATTCAAATTAGTGAGACTCAGATGACCCTTGTTTTCCTGACCCACACAGTAAAATGAAATCATTGGCCTCACACCACGCATGATTTAACCAGATTTGTCAGATCACGCTGCTACCCTGTTAAATAACCCTTCATCTTGAGATAAACTGTTGCCCCACATGACCTTGTTAATTTCCATTCTCTCCACACATTTTCTGAGAACATCCTGGTTGGCGTTATGACTGTTTCTCTCTCTCCTTTTGTCTTTTTTGTTCTCATCTCCCTCTGATGTAATTATCTAAGCTCTAATGTTGTTATCTAATGACCTTGTATTACTCTACCGAGAGAAGTCAACACTGAGTTGATGTTCTGCCAGGTCCGGTCCTGGGCAAGTGTGAAAGCTCATCAGACACCAAGGAGGGAGGATGCAGTCCAGTATGGCAATAGTCGACACAAAGCTAAATCAGACGTGACACACGAACACATACCCTCACCTTGATCCTACAAGTCTTATCCTCAGATTTGCTCCTCGGATGGCCCTCAGGATAAAGTTGTTATACAACTTTGCCAACTGGAACAGAGGAGCTGTGTTATGAACAGCGACCATATAACCATAAACAACTGAGTGTAACCACTGATCAAGTACAGTGACGCTTCATGAATTACCTTTCCAGGTGGAAACAGATTTTAAATTGAAGGCAGGGCAGTGATTCTAATGCTGTATCTTTACTTCAGGGCTTCAACATAAAAAGCGTTGCCTCCCATGGGATGAAACTTAACGTTTGGGACATTGGAGGACAAAGAAAGATCAGGCCCTTCTGGAAAAAGTACCTAGAAAACACAGACTTGTTGGTGAGTAGGTCACTTTACTTTAAGCCATTTTAAACCAATATCATAGTAAAGTACAGACGTTTTATGTTATTTTAATATAGTTTTAACCCTCAGGACACTATCCCACATATAAGCAGAGATCAAACACTTTTTTTAAGGACATTTTGGACCTGATGTGACCACAGTCTTCTCTAGTATTGTTTCACAGTGATTTCTTGCAGATAATAAAATGTAAACTTTCAGTAAATTTGCATATGATAACACTGTAATATGTCTCTTCTTTTAGATTTATGTTATTGACAGTGCAGACAAGAAGCGTTTTGAGGAGACGGGGCTGGTGAGTGTGTAAAACCTTTAAATAGATTACTAACAGTATGACTGCTAGCATATTATGCACAAAGTAGAAACAAAAGTCACACCTACGTGTGTGCATGTGCAGGAGCTGTCCGAGCTGATTGACGAGGAGAATTTGAAAGGCGTTCCGCTGCTCATCTTTGCCAATAAGCAGGATCTGGCCACAGCATCACCAGCCAGCGAGATCGCTGAGGGGCTCAACCTGCATACATACCGGGACCGCGAGTGGCAGATTCAGGCCTGCTCTGCTGTTTCTGGCGAGGGAGTTCAGGTCAGACCTGACTTTGATTTATTGATTTCTCCCTCAGATGGAACCTAATTGGCAACAAATGCTTTGCATGTCCCTCCTTTATACACTGCGCTCACAATCAATTCAAACAGAGACCCTGTTTCTTTCAGTGAGGTCTTTAACGTGCTTAATTTGATGGTTTTGTGTCGTTTTCCATGCTTGGATTGTTTGGATCATTTTCTTTTGTCTTCATTTCTCCAACAGGATGGGATGAACTGGATTTGTAACAACATTGTGAATAAAAAGAAGTGAACCATCATCACAAACAACACCGACCGGAGAGAAACAGTGCAGACAACACATAAGGGAATTTTTAAAATATATGTAATGCTTTCATTTCATGTAATATCTCCAGACTTCACTTATAACAGATTCAGCTCCCCATACAGGTTTAAAGAATATATTTGTTTTTACAATTTGTGACATTTTTATGAAGATTTTGCAAAGTTAGCCAATATAAAGACACATTTTAACCCCAATAAGTCAATTAGGCATACATTGATCATTTCTCTATTCTTAAAAATACATATTTTTGTTCCTCCTTTTATTCTCATCTCTTCAACCTGTGTGCTTTCTTGGGGGAAGGACAAGCTGAGTGTGTAGTTATGTAGGGGTTTGTCAGTTACACAAACACCAGCTCAGTGTGAGTGTAATGTATGTGTCATGAGATTTTTGACAAATAAAACAATTAGTCATTTCTGCCATTGTGTTTCCTTGTTTTCAAATCAAATGTAGCCATCAGTAATCAGATTGTCCAAGCACGAATACATGCACAGACAATAAAGGCAGCCACGTTTACGGGTCAGATAATAGCTGTCAGTGACAGAAACACGCAAATGTGACTGTAAATCATCTCCTGAGTGACAAGAGCAACAATAACGAGCTGATCTGCCCCTGCTCAGCTGTCATCTTGCTTTTATTTCCACTCTACGATGACAAGCACTTACACCGTACAGTGAGTGAGGGGCTCATTGAAAAGCAAGAAGTTGGAGGGGAGAGGGTTTAGAATTACACACTCACATTGCGTGGCAGAAGAAGATATCAAATCTTTGAGGCACAGCGGAACAAAAGGGAGACGGAAATTACACAGAGAGAGCGTTGTCTACATTTTCAGCAGGGATTCTTTTTCTTCAGATGTTTTCTATGTTAATTCCCGGTCTTTTGCATTAGTGTGCGACCTGTTTAGCTGCTCTAACGGTGGTGGTTGGTCATGTGACATCTCACGTCCAGCTGTGACTGCACAATGTTCGAGCAGAAATGCAAAGTCTTGTCTTGTATTCAGGTTCTGTCTTGAGATGTGTAAAAAAAAAAAAAGGGTACTTCCCAAATCAGTTAATCTCTCCTGGTCCTTGAGCAGTTACCCCTGTGGTCATTCTCCACATATTTGTCCTTTACGCTGACCTTGGTGTAAGCTAAGTCCTCCATTCAGCCATTTTAGCCCTGCTTTTGCTGCAGTTGGATTTAATGGATCTTTTGTTTCTATTGTTTGGAGCTGTAATTAGCCATCTGAAAGCACTCTAAAATCACATCAGCTGGCAGGCTTTATTCCGTGTGTTCTGCTCTGCATTAAATTATGCAAATTAATATCCCCCCCGCCCTTTTTTTGTTTGGTTTTTTTTTGTCTGACATTTTTGAGTAGTTCTGAAAAATTAAATGTATGTTTGTTTACTTGGTAAGTGTTAACAAAACGCTAGATATTGGCTGATTAAGTGAGTCATCTCCATGGTGACTAATACTGGAGCAAGCCCTAAAACATTTTTAGGATTCAATGTCTTTTGAGGGATCACAGCAGGGGTGTGTGGGACCAATTACAAGTTGTACTAAAGAACCTTATGGCAGTCTGAAAGGGACCAGACAGCGCAGGGGCTGGGAGGGTGTTGAGCTCTTTTCATGTAGTCTTTGGTGGAGAAATGAGGTTTGCAATGGACTTTTCAGAGCTGTTTCTTTCACCCACAGGTGGCAGCATTAGAGGGTTGGATCACTGTCGCGGCAGACAGGGAGTCCTCTATTTGTACATTAGTGATCTGACACATCTAATTCCTTTAATTTTGTTTGCCGTTTGAAAGGTCAGGCGTGACTGAGCATACTTTTATTGCTTTCTGTAAATACAAAATAAACTACGTAGTTCGTTTATATTGTGCAACAATTTAGTGGCTTTCACTCTGGATTGATTTAAAAAATGGTTTAAAATGTCAAAATTTCCTCATTTCTATGCAATAAAATGTATTTTAATCTTAAAGAGACATGATGTCACCCACATGCAAGTGGCCCCTTGGCAAGTGTTGCCATAGCAACCATCCCTGTTATCCGTGGTCCAGAAGCAGCCACCACTCTTCCTCAGTACAGCCCTTTCTCTCTCTCACTCTCTCTCCCGTCCTTCATTTCTTTCATTTTCCAAAGCTCGCCTTAGCCAAAAAGAAATCCTGAATCCTGCACAGAGACTGGACCACAACACTGCAACTACACACTGCAGGTAAGATCCAAAAGACCTGTTCTGTGTTTGGCTGTGTGAGTGAAAGTTCATTAACCTGATAGTTTAAAAATGCAGAACAGAAAGCTGATGCTTACATTTGAAAAGGTTAACAATTTACATTTACAAATGTCATTACATTAATAGAGATTCAAATTACCTGTTTTTATTGCTAAATGTTTTAACAGGTTGCTTCATCATTGCCTACTATATGCTTCTCTTGCTTTTAAATTTGGATTAATTTCACATTAGTTAGAATGTTTTGTTTTTGCTGTTTCTTTCTTTCTTTAAGGACGCAACAAAATCTTCCAAAACCCACTGAGGGAACGCATCCATCATGCCAGAAGTCGCCTACCTGTCTTCCATGAAGCCACCCTCCCCAACACTCACTCCCCAGCCCAATTTTGGCGTGAGCCCCACAGCTTTCAGCCTCCTGACCACCACAGCACTTCTGCCACGTGAGCGCTTTCACATAGAAGGATCCACCCTCCTGATTGTGGTCATTTTTTGCATGGTCTTTGTCCTGCTCCTTTCAGCCTTTTTCTACGCCTTCTGCTTCCATTGCTCCATCGGTTCGTCGCTTAAAGACTCGCATGCAGCTAATGGATGCAGCTTAGATCATGAGGACGCCACATATAAGTGCAGTTCATCTGATAACCAGTCAGTAGGAAATGTTGTGTGACTGAGATGCTGAACCAAGATAATTATCATGTGGTTGTGATTTAGCTTCCTTGGGAATTGTCTGCAGTAGCAGGAAAACATTAACGGTGAAGAAGTATTTTGCAATGAAAGCACAAATCCAAAACAGTGTTGTTAGTAGGATTCCTCCTAAGTTCATGAAAGTTTAGGTAAGACGAATCCAAATGCACTTAAATGCCATAGATCCATCGCTATTGTGTCCAATAAAAATCTGTAAATATAATATATGTGCACATGAGTCTCAATGCCGCCGTCACTGAATCACAAGAAAAACAATAACAAATGCGTCCGCGCACAGCCCAGCAGCCATCCCGCTTTATTTTCACTGAGGTGACAGGTGATTTTATTGTGCCACTGCTGTGTGTTTCTAACAAATGAAAGAGGGAAAGGAGAAGGGACAGGTGGGGGGAGAGGTTGTTTAAAGGGTGAATCAAGATATCACATTTGGATGCAGCAAAACAAGGAGTGCAGGAAATTACTGAGCTTGTGTCTGGCTGAAAGACATGGAGCAGGTACACTGCAGAGCTTCACTGGCAATTGCTTTGCAGGAGCTGAAACTGAGACTTGTCTGTCCAGTCGTGGAGCAAATTAACACTAATAATAAAAATCAATTTGTGCACTTTTGGAGCTTAATGAATTATTTCCATGTATAAAATTTAACACCACATGAGGTCACTAGTAATTGTGAGCATTACAGCTTACAGACATTAACACAAGATGATCCTCATTATCTGTCATTCATAGGGTAATATTCAGCAATCTGAATTTTATATTATTGTATCTTAGCTTGGATGGAATCGCTGTCGTATGATTCATGAGCACATGGCACTTTTGGAGGTGCAGGAATCACAGGACTCCACAGTGTCTGTCCTCTGACCCACGCGAGTCCCAATCAAGGTGAGAGTCCTGGAGACGGTCATTATAGTGAGACTGGAGAAGGAAGAGGTCATTTAATCATGCTAATAACAAAACAGCAAGGTTGCTTCACCTGCGTATATATGAAAAGCAAACAAAAAATGTAATTTAATGTAACAATTTCAAAATTCCTGCACCACAGTTTTTCTCTCACCTCATGAACAGTCATCTCCTCCATCCCGCTTTCCTCTACCGAGACCTCCAGAAAATGGCCTGAAATCTCCATTTTCATACAATGAGAGCGAACATAGTTGACATCATCCTCGTCCTCTCGTGGTACCAGTGGGAAAACCTGGGCACAGAGACAGAAAGAGCCTCGAGGAATCAGAGATAATGACTGTGGCAATAAAGCAAATGAGAGCGTGCACAATTCAAGCGTGTCTCGGCCGAACCTTCACCGGTCCCTGCTCATCCCCCGTGGCCTCAGGGTCCAATACGGTGGCCTTGCTGATGCCTTTACTGATGGTCTGGGTCTCAAACTGAGGACACGCTGCCTGAACATTACAATGCTTGTCCCTTTTTGCCTTTCAGCCACTAGGTTTCAATTTCAACACTGCCTTGTAAATGTACAAAGGGAAGAAAGAAGAAGAGAGATTTGATGTTTTTTGTTGGGGGGGGGTGCCTAACATACACATTGATATTCAAAGACAGAGATTCAGAGGCACAGTTACTCCTTTGGAAGTAAAATGGCAGCTGCCAGATTTTCAGTTCCCTGATGAAAAATGAATCGCTGTTGCTTTCTTGAGATTGGTGCGTGTAATCAGGTGCCTCAGAAACCTTTGGGAGTCACTTTGCCGGCATTATCGCTGAATGTACAGCCTCAAAGTCAGGCTCACTGATAAAGCAGTAAATCAAGAAGCAAACTGCAATTACCAGCTGTGAATACTGAGTGTGCTGACTCCCCAGAGCCAAAACATTGTCAGTTATTATTATTTCATATGTTTCTGAGGTTCATAAATGTTTATCCTTTCTGTTTGCTGGTAGGCATCCATTAACACAAATGAAACCCTCAGTCTTTGGGTCTCATAAGGCCCGTCCACAATATCCAGGCATGCACGTTACACTTTTCTAAACATTCAGACTTTTCCATTGTTGCCTCATTTGCTGTTTTTTTTTTTTTTTAGACCTGTTTTTTTTTTTCTTCTTAAAACAATTTT
>VURO01048467.1:68964-91648 GCA_015108175.1 Pelvicachromis taeniatus
ATTTCACTGAATTGATTTAAACTGTAATATGTATTTGTTCAACAGCAACAGATAATTGATTACGTGTTTCTGTAATGGCTCGTTACGTGCACCAGATGAAGTAGGTGTAGTTGCTATGGTGAGAGTTTTGATCACTGACCTTGATGCTAACGATGCCCCTCCTTTCAGACATGAGGTGGCTTCCTTTCACGTGCTTGTAGGTGGCACTGCTTCGCTGAAGGTGCAGCTCCAGAGTCATCAGCCCCCAGAAAATCCCCAAAATTACCAACAATAACTGAATAAAGACATTCTGATCATACATACTGAGCAAAGAACATTTCCACACTGACAAGTCATGGGACTGTTTTCTGATAATATTTCCTTTAACTACCTTCAGCTTCCTAAAATGAATAAATAAATACATTAACTGTCATAATTAATATTAAAGAATTTCTTTATTTTAAGTTAGCATAACTTGTATTAAAGTATAATTGATTGTTGTCACCTGGGTTTACACAACTTCTACCCACCAACAAAAATCTGTATGTTTTTGCTCTTAGATGGGTCTCTGAGGTGATCTATGGAGTGCACCATGTCTAAGGGCATGTCACAGGAACTACTGTGTCTGCATCTCCACTGTACTCAACTGCATAACACAAGGACAAGTGTTCTTACCCAAACACATTTGGGTATAAAATGTTGTAAGATAAGAAAGAAAGAATAACGCGCACTAACCTTAAAGATGTGTTGTGTCACACTGAGCGTGTCAAATAGGGTGTACATGGTGTTGAGCCTGGAGACCACCTTCCTCGGTGTGATGTGGCTGCAAATGCGAGTAGATCCCACTGCATCCCTGAAGAGGATGGTCACATCACGGAAAACCTGGGAGAAAAGAGACAAAGTCTGGGAACTCTTCACAATATAAACAGCTCAGTCTGTGCTGCAGCAAATGCTAGATTGATGTAATGAAAAAAAATGTGACTTTTTTAAGAGCTTCACTACATGCGTGTGAGTTAAAGTAAGCGCCAAGTACAGAGCACACGCGTCTCGGGGCCTTCTTTACTCCCTAGCGCGGCCACAGCAAATCATGCTGTTATGACAGCTACCCTCAGTACTCCCCTCTTCATTATAGATGGACCGTTTTCTTTCATCTCAATTTCTTTCAGACTTAATTAGAGCCAATTAAAGGCGAGCATTTAAGGGCAGCGTCTGCATCCTAAAATTGATGAATAAAAAGTCAGCTGCAGCCATTACATAATTTATCAAAGTTATACTGATAATATATAATCACTTGCCCTTTTCTGTACAATAAGAAGATACATTTTGTTGACATGGAACCACATTTTTACCAGAACATTTGTAAACAAATTTTATTATCTTCAAGGTTTCTTTGCCAGCATTCTGTACAAAAACATTAGCACCTGTGTGCAATAATAGTTAGCTTAGCTATTACAGACAGTAGAAAAACCGCATTTTCTAATAGCCTAAGTGCTCACAGCCAGCTCTCCTTTCCACATCATCCTGTAAAGAAAGTAGTCAGCCTTCTTCATCTCATAGTCCAGCATCTTCATGCTCTCCTCCAGCTCTCTAGCCTGCTTTTGCTCCTGGAAAGAGAGAAAAAGTATTAGTTTGTGCAGAAGGTTGGTAATCTGGTTTTGCTAGACTGAAAGCTGGGCTTTAGAGCAGCTTTGCATAACACAGGTTGACAATTGAGCTGATCACTCATACAAAATGCAGCTGCACTTTAGCACCGAGTACCTGTTTGAGAGCTCTCTTTAGCTCCTCTCACTGTTGTCTTCCCTCCAGCACCAGGTCTCTGCTCGAGTTGTGCAGCCTCAGGTCACTGATGTACAGGCCGGTCTTAAACATCGCTTTGAGGCTCTCCAACCTGGATACGCAGTTAAAGACAGTGGAGGTGGAAAAATACTGAAATTAACAATGATAGTGGTAGTTATGTATAATAAAATCAAATGATACTATCATTACCTATAAAATTGTAGGATTTAAAGACTGTAATCATGGGATGCATTATTATTTTTCTTTTTTTTTTCAGTTTCCTGCAACATCAATAATGTAAGCAGTGTGGTGTGGCATTTGATATTTCACTAGCTTTGTCAATACAGGCATAAGGGCATTTTGCTTGCAAAACAAAATGTTTTAGAAGAGGAGGGAGATGTTTTTGTAATGTACTCGGTGGAAAACACTCTCAGTTGCAAATGGGTTCCCATTAGGCTCACAAGAGCTGCACTGTCTGATTACAAGCTAATTAGCAGCTCATTTCATGCATGGTAAGTGCTGTTAGAATGGGCCCCTGATTTGATTCACTGCCCAAGCTTTTATTTCTCGCTCGTAATTCACTTTAGCTCTTGCTGCTTTTTAGAATGTTTTACTTTTCAACTGCAGCCTTTTAATAAAGTTCTCTTTCTATGTGTGTGTGTTTGGTGTGTGTGTTTGGTGTGTGTGTCTTTGGGGGTGAACGTGAGGCTTTATACAGGGGTTCCCAGGAAGATGATGGACTCCCACTCTGGCATGTATCTCATTTGTCGTTTTAGTTTGAGGCAGCAGCTCCCATCACCCCAGCTCTCGATTGCATTAGCACTGTTACCGCCTAAAAGAGGGGCAATCAAACGGCGAGAAGGCAAACATTCAGAGAGGTGTTTTAGGTTAGATTTTAACTGTAGATACTCAGCAGTACATTCCAGCAGGGGGATAATGGTTTGCACACTGTGATAACAATGTCATCTTAATGGATTTAGCATTTTTAAAAGAGTAGTTTGACATTTGGGGAAGTAGTTTTATTCATTTTCTTGATGGCAGTTTGATGAAAACGGATAATACCCTCATATTTGTGCGTTCAGAGTGAAGCTGGATCCAGCAGCTTGGCATAGGAAGCAGTGACTGAGCGAAAGCTCGCCTGACTCTATCACAGCTTTTGTTCTGGGTTGCCTTTGGACTTCAGAAACGTGCTGCTGGCTCCAGTTTCATGTTGAGTAGACAAGAAACAAGTATTGAAAATATATATAAATATTTTTGAAGAACCCAACTTCTGTTTGCTCAAGTCTTGCCATACGTTTGTGCGAATAACAGAGATGACTGGACCTTTAGAATGGGCTCCGGTGACAGACTGGAAAGCCATAGTCAGAATCTACAGATAAACAAGCTGAACCACCGGGACTCATGAATGTGTTTTACCCAGTCTTGGATCAGGTCAAATAAATTCAGTCAACTGAAGGTAAACGAAAGAGGTGAATTTCTGCAACTGTAGGACCTCAAAATTTTTTATTCCACTTTAGGTGAAATATTCATTGCCTTGCACAAGAACAGACAGTTCTTACTGTACACTTCTTTTTTAAAAATGAAATTTAAAAATCCAGCCACTATTTTGTGTCTGACTACAGTAAATCTGATTAAACCACAAGTCCTCTCCATTAGACGCACACCCCTGTGACTGATTTCAAGCTTCAACTCTTATTGGACACAGTTTTGAAGGTTCCTCTATCTTCACTGGCTGCTTGGATATGATCAAAAATCAAACAGATTAGGATGGGGAGATTAATATTCTGAATAGCTCATATTTTAAAGACTACAGTGTAATTTAACTAGTCTCTAGTCTGAACTTAATTGGCTGTTAACATGAACATTGTTGCTGTCTGAAATTTCTTACTATGTTCCAGGTGAACTCCACAAAGGAGCGAGCCAGCAAACAGGTCTCATTGATCTTTTTTCCATCCAGATCAGGGAAGACTGTAGCCAGGCTCAAGCCAACATTTTGCACCACCATGTCCTAAATCATTTAAGGGATCAGTGAGTGTGTCTTCATTTCATTCCAGACTGCCACGGGTTATATAAAGGGGGGCAATTTAAAATAATTACCTGTCTGAAGATGATGTTAAAGGGGAAGACCTCAAAGAAGAAGTCAGAGGTAATGGGAAAAATTTTCTGCTTTTCCTCATCCTCTTTCATGATGTGCCGGTAGGCTGAGTTATCAAAGTTCAGCCTGTGTAGTGATGCGGATGAATGCTTCTTTTAAAAGTTTAAAGTTTTTTTACGTTAAAAAAAACTGTGTTGAAAGAAACATGAAGATCTTAACTTTAGAAAAAGGCAGCAGGGCATGAGCCAAAAGGATTTGGTAACCACTGATTTCATGTTTTTTATGTTATACCTTAAGTCTAGTTTTAACATAAATACATAGAAAAGTTTTTTGTTTTTTTTTAATTATCCAGTAGCATAAAATGAAAACAATTGAGCTCTTCCCACCACTTGACCTTCTATGTTTTTCTCTGTTCCCACCCCTCATGGTGACATGGGAGTAGTCCCCGATCATCTGCTCGGAGAGCACCTCCACATGGATGTCAATGTCATATAATTGTTTCCCCATCTGCCTCAGCTGACCCATAGCAAAGTGCAGGTAGCCCTATCGCTTACTCCTGCAGGAGACAAAGAAAATCTAATGTCTTTCTAAACAGATTAACCATGCAGCTTTCCCTCGTCTCTATTTCAGCTTTTATGTCTTTTATCATGTCTTTCCTGTCTGCCCCAGTCCAATGCTGCAGTCAGTCCCTGACCACCCCCCATCCCTGCTGTAGCAGACCTTGATTCAACATTTATTTAGCACTGAGATTTCAATCTTGACCATAATGATGGTTCAAACAAAACAAAAAAATCAAACATTAATTCAAAGTCTTCTTGCTATCTGGGTTTGTAAGTAAGTGGAAATTCAGTGTATTTTATTTTAAATTGCAATGTGATTATTAGGGTTCAAAATCAATCCATCATCATGATTAATCTGATTTAAACATTTTAACGCATTTAATCCATCTGAAGCCCAGAATGACTCAAAATCTCTGAAATGTCCCTGTCAACGCATTTAGGGCACTTTGTCCCAGTGGTTACCTTCGCACATGCGCAAAGGGCAGTCGATTGGTTCTGCTGCCCATCCTGGTGGTGATGGGCAGCACAACAAATCAACTCCATATGGAAGATGACAAACAGCACATTGGCCCTCTCGATGAGAAATTTGAGTATAAAAAACAGCAAGGCAGAACAGCAGACCGACATAAAGTATTATGCGCATTGTGCAGGAAGGAATTGTCTTTTCACCGAAGCACTTCCAGTTTAAAATATCACATTAACGAGAAGCATACGTTAGTTGGGGATGCTGCTAACTAACGCGTCGGGGCCTCAGTAAGTCTACCTCGGACAAATTGACTGACACAACTGCCAAGTGGATTGCAACAAACTGCAGACTTGTTAATATCATCGAGGACCCGGGTTTTTCAAAGGTTTTGCAAGTTGCCTCTCAAGATGCATTGTACCAGACTCCAACAAGAAGCACACTGATGTCAAACATTCATGGGCTCTGTGAAACTGAAAAGGAAGAAAAAGCACGAGGATTTAGCCAAACATGTCGCCCTGACAGGTGACTACTGGACTTCTGTGGGTAACAGTAACTATCTTGGTGTTACTGCACATCTAATTATCGCTGCATGGGAATTAAAGTCATTTAGATTGACAGTCACTTCGCAGAGGCATGTGCTAAGCATTTCTTAGCAGTGGCACACGAGTGGAAAAATCACAACTGTAGGGACTGATTGAGCACGAAACATGACAGCTGCAGCTAAAGCGTCTAAACCGCAACCAAGCAGCAATTAACTGGACCAACAGAGCCACAAACTTGTCATGCTGACGCCACAAGAATGGGACAAACTGCAGAAACTGGAGTCTCTTCTGGAGCCCTGCAAGTAAGCAATCTATATACCATTTAGGCTGAAATAAAAATGGATTGATTAAACAAAATCCATTTCTTGTTTTAATAACCATTTTGTTTTTCTTCCATCTCTCCCTGTGTTTGTGTTTGTGTGTTTTCACTACAGAATCCTACGTTTCCTGCTCAGTGGAAACCTCTGATGATAACCCTGCATGTGTAGCTTGGTTTAAAACAGCATTCCAAGAAGACCTAACCTCCCATCAAGAAAACTATATCAACAATGAATGGCTCAAGATTGCAACAGCTTTGAATCCTCGTTTCAAGGACTGCCTCCCGAAGAGTGACAGAGAGAGGGTGTGGACCACACTTGGAAGACTGCGTCAGTCCCCACCTCGACAGACCTGTGAAGATGGGCCACCCAAGAAAATGAGTCTTTTACAGATGGGCTCAGATTCAGATGAGGAGTTTCTGCCTGACAGAATTCACTTGTACAGAGCAGAGCCGATCATCAGTATGCAGGACTGTCCCTCGGAGTGGTGGTCAGCTCATTCAGGAGCTCATGACAAGCTGGCGCTGCTGGCTTGCAAATATCTGGCCCCTCCTGCAACCACCGTGTGAGAGACTGTTCTCAGTAGCAGGCAACATTGTAAATAAGAAGCGGTCAGCTCTCCTCTTGGACAATGTCAACAAGTTAGTTTGTCTAACTGGCTGAAAGAGGAGTAACAGGGCCACATTAATGTGGATACATGTTTAGAGAGTTATTTGTTAACACGAATGTTCAAGATGTTCAATAAATACATTAAGTGCGTGTATATTCCCTTTTTTCTTGAGTCTGTGTGCTCCTGTGATTATTATACATTAAATATGAATGATATTTAATCATGATTAGTCAAAATTAATCCTCAGGAAACCTGTGATTAATCTATTTAAAATTTTAATCGTTTGACAGCGCTAGTAATTATATTTACCTTCAAATACTTTAAAGTAGGTACACTAGAATAAGGGGGGATAAGTCCGTTTTTACAGGAAACAAAGAAAAAATGACAGCTTAAGTACATTTAAGTACATTCTAGGTTGTTTTAAGTGATGCATAATTTCATGGTAATTTTGCTGAAATACAAACAGTATTTCCCCGTCTTACAGCATAAGTAAGCTGTCATTTTGGAGGCACGGGCCGTATTATGAAGTGGATTAATTTTGCATTTTCACACCTTTATTTTTCATCTTTATTTAATCTTCACTATGTTGATGTGCTTTATGGATGTACTATTCAACAGTCCTTTTATTATATTGATATAAATGCACTCTCCCTTACCAGCTTACAAGAAAAAACAAATAACATCAAAGTTTTCATGGCTAAATTATCATATAATGATGAAACAAAGTCTAACTTTTCTTTCTTCCTTGCCTACTATATCTCTACCATAAGGTGGGAAGAAAATCAAAAGAACTGATAAAATACAGTGAAATACAATTTAATTACAGAGAAATGACGCCTTTAGTCATGTGTTTTTTTTTTATCATAGTAATCATACAGGGAGAATGACATTTAAGAATATTTCATCCATGCCAAAAATAATCCAGCATGATGTTATCTCAGCTTATCTCTGAATGTCTTTCATTTACAGTTCACCTTTTAGTCCCCCAGCTATATGTGGGTGTAATTAGTCCGTTATTGCAGTTACATGGGCTATTCCAAACGTGTAGCCCACTGATATCCTCTGGATATGGAAGAAGCTGCATGGTATTACACTCATGTAACACCCACTATCAGAACCCACTATAACACTCAACAGCCGTGACAGTTTTGTCATCTGTATCTTTTCTCACCTCGAGGATCCTGTCATAACTGTGTTTCTCAACAAAACCCAGGAAGCAGACACCCCAGGAGTTCATCAGCTCCTTGTAGGGTGTTCTTGTCGCTCCACAGGATGCCTTTGCAATGCGGGGAATAAAACTCTCAATATAGACCTGCAAATGCAAACACTCTCACTTAGACAAAGAAGCTTTTTTGGCCTGTTGATTATGACTCTTCAGACAAAAGTGACAGAGCGATGAATAAAAGTGCATTCACATTGACTTGGATGCAGACTTACACTACAGACCTCGTGGATGACTATAAAGTATAAAGGCATGCCCGTGCACCCACCTGACATCTGCTCTATCTGACCAGCTTCCACACATCGTCTCCCTACGACTCCTTGATGAAGTCATGACTCTCACACAGACACCCATACATTATTTCTCACTGAATTGAAGCTCAGACTGACAAGCACTATATAGCAAGACGCCTCCCCAGCTGATTGACTTGCAACAGTCCTCCTCAAGGCACCTGCAAGCGATAAGAAAAGTTCAGAATGATGACTTTTTCGGCGCTGCAAGGTGAATATTAATGCATTTAGCTTTTAGCAGGAAGCTATAAAAAGATGTGTACTTATACTGCTGCTTAGCTTTCTCCAGCTCTTCACATTGCCAATAAGGATTCATCTGAAGGCCAGCGGGGCAAACGATTTTAAAGGCGCCCTAATTGCACAAACCCTTAAGTCTGAATGGGACTCTTTTGTTCTTGTGTCAGCTGTCAGTGCCTGGTGGCTGTGCACCTCTCAAAGTGATATAAACTCCCTGCGGAAGAAGCCTCTCAAACACAGATGACACCAATTTGAGACATTTCTGCCTTCATTTTGTCATCCTCTTGTTTGCAATAAAATTATCCATCAATGCGCAAAATCTGAATGTGTGTGTTATTTATTTATTCTTTTACCTACCTCGGAGTAGACTTAAGTTAGGAATTGTTTTCACTTTTCCCGACATGTGACTGAACCACACAGAAGCAGATTTATTTTTTCTTTTAATGTTTAAACCTGCATGTTTTTTTTAAAAGAAGAAGCAAATTAGCTTTTTCTACTAAACAAACACTCTTAAATAAACCTTTAATGGGCAGAAACTCTTCAGCTTTTATTGTTTGTCTGCAGCTGAGTTTCTGTGACTCGGGATGACTTCACATTTTCTTTCAGAGGCCAGGAGGCTTCCCACTGGGAGATAGCGGTATTGTGGAGCAGGGCAGGTGCGAAATCGATATCCAATCTCAGCAGGGATAAAGAAATGGTTTTCCCCCCTCCAGACTCCTGCTGAGCTCAATGAATCAATTTGTGGGGGGAAGAAAAACTGCATGATAAAATTAACTTGAGTTCAAAAAGGGCGTCCAAAAATAAAGTTAAAGGTTATTACACATCGTGCGACACAAAAAGTATTTATGCAGAAGTCACTATTGGAGTTTCTCTGCAGTTGGTAAACCAACAAATAGATTCAATCCAGACAGTGAAAGCATTGCATGGTTGCTTGCTACGATCATTTGCACAGCCGAATAACGCAGGGAAAGGTCTCCCACCTTTAGAAACTCAAAGAACAACCAAACCAAAAGTCAGTGTCACAACCTCAGATCTGTCCTAAAGCTCTTTCTCCAAAACTACTGTCCAAGTTTGCAGCGGGGCAGGCTGGGTACTTGGCCTCAGTGCACAAGTGTCTGGACAGCTGCTGTCATCAAACACACACACGCTGAAGGGATCCAATTTTTATCATCACAGAAGCTTGAGGTCAGGATGTAAATCTTTGTGCTCGTCCCTTTGCCTAAATCGCTAGTGCCACCCCTCCTCCTCAAATACTCCCTCGATCCATCCTCACCCTCTTACCCCTCTGCTAAAATAAACTCAGTGAGGTAAGCACTGGAGGCATCTTGGGATGAGTTTTATACAGACTGCTCCCTCTTTACTGAGGAGTGTCAGAGTGGAGCGTGGACGCATCCCAGCAACAGTAAAAGAACAAACCACACAAACACCCCAACCAGCTCCTACACCCGGCAAACAGGTGGGCAGCAGAAGCAAGAGAAGCAGGTAAGGACTAAAATAAGGGAGTGTAGACCTTTGTATGATCCAAATAAGGAGTGACATAAGACACTGGATTCATAAATGACTGTTAAACAGAAGCATGGCTGAACAGCTAAGTGAATATTTTCATTTTCATTGTAAAGAAGCAATCTGCCCTTATTGTTTAGACCCATGAGGTTATAACCCCTGTAAGGGTTGGAAGACCAAGTTGATCATTTTCTTGTACTCACTTGATATACGATTTCAGCTGCTCAACGGTTTGTGGTCTCCCTTGTCATAATTTGGGTTTCATGGAGCTCCAAATGCTCTCAGTGACTGACAGGCCCGGACTGCAGGCATCCAAGTTTAGAGCCCAGACTCTTTAACTTTACAGCCATGATCTTATGAATATGGTTTAGTCTTGGTAAAATAATTAAGACCTTCCTTTTTTATAATTTTGCCTCTGTACACCACCACAGTGGATTTATGATCAGACAGTTATGTGACTGAAGTGTAGCCTTCAGGATTTAATTTGAGGGGTTTAAAAAAGATACATGAACTCTTTGGGTGTTACAGGCATTTTTAACTGGACTTTGATTTACAAGCAGGTTCTTGGCCAGGTGAGGCCTGTCCCTGTTGTTATTCCATTGCAAATTAAACATTAAAGATCTGAAACTGATTCCAAGTGTTGAAGTTACATTTAGTAGCTTTTCACTGTAATTTTATTGTGAGGTCTAAAGTGATGTCAGTGTAGGAGAAGGACGCCTTCATCGGTCTGAAAAATCTGAATAAATCTATCAAAGAGACACAAAAACTTTAGATGTAGCCAAATCAACAGTTTGGTATTTTAAAATAGACAGTCCTCATATTTTAATGTGTGTTACTTTGCCCAATTATTTTTGAGGTTATGCAAGACTTTTGTAGAATCCCTTGAATTAAAGTTTAACACTTGCACTTCAATCACATCTTGACTGTGTGATTTCAGATCTTCTGTGCTGGTGTACAGAGACACAGCTACAAGCATTGTGTCATTGTCCAAATATTTATGGATGTAACTGTATGTCGTTTCGGTGCCTGTACATAACGTTCAGCATCAATAACGCCACCCCAGATTTGCATAATATGGACAGTCTCTTCACATAGTGGGTAGCTGCTTTCCAGCTCTAAGCTGGACAGTCCCTTTCTTCTTTAGCCCACAGGATGACGGGAATTTGTGCAAGAAGCTGTTTATAATTCATCTGACCACAACATAATCCTCGATTTAGCATATTCAGTATGGATTAAACGTCAGTTTCTTGTTTAAGAAATTCAATTTTGATCTTTTGTAATTTTTTGCAATCTCAATTACTTACATTTTACACAGAATCCAAACTTTTTTCTTTCAATACTGGGTTGCATTGCTAAGGATTTGTGGTATATGGGTGAGGGGTGGCATAGCTTATCAAGTTTTATCAACATCAGTGATAAAAATATATAAAAATTATTTAGGGTTAAAAACAATTCTGTGGTTATGTTGTAGGGGAAAAATTACAATACACATTAGCCCTTATACTAATTATGAAAATGTATGTGTTCCTTAGAGGAAGCTGTGAATGATGATGCAGTCCGGCGTGAATCACATGACTAAGCAGAGGATGTTGCAGAGTCAGGGTCTGTCTAAGGACGTCAGGGGAGGTGAGTGTATTTTAGAAACTTTGTCAGAACATCAGGAAATAGAACTGACATATGTGTACAAAACATTTGCATATTAGTTTCAGTGCAGTTATGCATATTGCATGCATGTCTACTTCTTCTTTTGGTTGATCTCTTTAGATCACTGCCTTTATCTCACCATCCATATCTGTCACAGAAGCTCTCTGCATGTCCTCCTTCACTACATCCATGAATCTTCTCTGTGGCTTTTCCCCCAGTGCCTCTAAGTTCAGCATCATTTATCTAATATATCCACTATCCCTCTTCTACACAACTGATTTCTAATCTTGTACATCCTGGTCACTCCCAATGAAAATCTTAACATCTTAAGCACCACCTTCTATCTTTTTGTCAGTGACACCATCTCCAACCCATACCTCATAGCAGGTCTCACTACCATCTAATAAACCTTCTCTTTCCCTTCTGTCACAAATACACCCCTAACACTCATCTCCACCCACTCCACCCTGTCTGCACTCTCTTCTTCACCTCTCTTGTGCACTGTCCATTGTTTCGGATCACTCCAGATATTTAAACTCATCCACCTTTACTGCACCCACTCCTTGCATCTTGCCCTTTCCACCTCTCTACCTCTCATTCGCACTCATGTATTCTGTCCTGCTTCTACTGACTTTCATTCCTTTACTCTCCAGAGCATACCTCCACGTCTCCAGGCTCTCTCCCATCTGCTTGTTATTCTCACTACAGATCATAATCTCTTCTGCAAACATCATAGTCCACAAAAACTCGTGTCTGATCTCATTTGTCAACCTGTCCATCAATCATTGCAAATAAGAAGGGGCTCAAAGTAATCCCACTCCCACTTTGAACCCTTCTTTCAGTCTTACCACACACTTCACCACTCTCGCTGTCCTCATGCAGGTCCTGTATCATCCTCACATACTTCTCTTTTACTCCTAACTTCCTCATGCAGGATCACAGTTCCTCATATTCCATAAAATAACTAAGCCCATATCCTTTGTGACGTATAGCATATCTGGGACCAACAGATTAAACTGAGTCAAACATCAGCACATGCTAGCCCACTGCCTGGAGAGAAGTGAACTGTAGTATACCAAAATCCCAGGAGGGCCAAAGTGCTGTTGAAATTCTCTGCACATTCGGCAGGGACCATCCCAGTTGCACTGTTTGTTTTCCAGTTTTGGCCGCCAGCTACGCTTTAAAACAAAGTCTCCTAAACTCAGCAAAATGTGACTCCCACCACTGAATTTTACACAAGCCGATCAAAGGCAGCTCCTCCAGGATGGCACATGCCCAAACCTCCCCGAACACTTATCATGTGCAAGTAAGAGAGCCACTCTTACACAAGTCTTTCATCCAAAGAGCCTATTTATATGCCTGGTTACCCATGCAACCTTGGACCACAACAGACATTACACACCTCTTGACATCACCTTGAGGCTATTTGAGACCCTCCACAGTGCCGGGATATCACACAAGAAGAGGCCCTGTGCAAAAGCTCTGAGGATGCCAACTAAGTGAGGCTTCCCATGCTTTTACTTTTATATTTAAGTCCCTCTCAGCTGTTTAATGTTGACAGAAATAAGAGGGCCAGAGGGGACTTTATGATTTGCCAACGGTCCTTAATAGCCTGTTGTTACTGCCCTTCTCTTTCCAAATGTCTGGAAGTTGCTGCCATCATTAATTAGCACCAGCAGCTAAAAGTATTTATGGAGGGTCAGATCCACGCTGCCTTACTGCACAAAATCTTGAAGCGAATAATTTTCTGTAGTATGACCTGTAACTGAAAATATGCCACGTGTAATCAGTTTTTAAAATGTGAGGATGTGGTTGTGTGTCGTGTTTTGCACAAGGTCTGAACCTGGGGAAGAAGATCAGCGTTCCAAAAGACGTGATGATGGAGGAGCTCAACCTTCTCTCTAATCGGGGTTCTCGTATGTTTCAGGAGAGACAGAAGAGGGCTGAGAGATTCACAGTAGAGAGCGCTGCCAACACCAGTAATGTAAGAAAGTGAGACATTAGGAAACTGTTTCTCATGTGTATGCTCTCTTACAACAGTTTGGTGTGCTGGATGGCTCAAACATTTACGATTAACAGCAAAAAACAGTATTTTCTTGGCCCTTGTGTAGTGTATTTGTAGAAAAACAAGAGACCTCCCATCATGAGGAGTTTCTGCCATATCAACATAACAACTAGGACCCTTGTTAGGAAAGTAAGTAAATTAATCCAGTATCTTTCTTAGGTTCATGCAGAGCCCATTCCTACCCAGCAAATCATCCAAGAGGTGCAGGCAGGAAAAGAGAACCAGGCTTTCTCCATCCCTGGTAAGCATAGCCTGGTCATGAACCTTCAGAAGACTGTAGCAAAGAAGGGCAGTCCTGATGTCCTGGCTCCAGGTAATACACGACAATGAAAGGATTGCCAAGGACTGCCAAAAGCACAAGCCATGAGACTTGCTCGCTGCAAAGCCAGTGCCTGGATAGAGGAACCGCTTAAGCAGTGCATGGGCATTGTAGCACACTCTGGTTTGCAAGTGCTCACCTTTGTTTTGGAAATGCATCGGGCACATGGATTTGTTTTATTGTTATTGGTGCCAGGAGAGTTGGCAGTTTGTAGAAAGCAATTAAGTGTGAGCATCTTTGCCGAGTGCTGTTGTGTATTTGGCCCGACAGAAGGCACCGCTTACACTCTGACTGACAGTGAGATAAGCACTGTTTATTATCAGGGATTCACACTGAGATCTAATTACCGTAGTTCCTATTTCCTATTGACAGGGGTGATATCAAACATATTCATATTAGATCTGTGTCTGCTTTACTAAGGAGAGCTTTTATGATTTTTATCTAGTGGGTTTTGAGTTTGTTTTTTTTTAGTTGAGCCCATTTACATAGAATTTAGCACACACTCAAAACTGAAGTCAAACTTTTCTCTTTGCCCAAAGCGGTGTGCTATTTTTAGCCGCTGATATTACATTTTTGCTCATGTCAGGGTATTCCAGGCC
Organism: Pelvicachromis taeniatus; assembly: GCA_015108175.1. Taxonomy (NCBI): domain Eukaryota; kingdom Metazoa; phylum Chordata; class Actinopteri; order Cichliformes; family Cichlidae; genus Pelvicachromis; species Pelvicachromis taeniatus. The sequence continues at coordinate 83,189 of VURO01048467.1, forward strand.
TCTGAAGGAAATTCCTCGTGAGAAGTTCAACACAACGGTAATCCCCAAATCCTACTGCTCACCGTGGATGGAAGCTTTGGGAGACAACGAGGAGTTCCTGAACACCCTCAATACCCAGCTGCCCCAGCCCCCACAAAGACTACAGCCTTCCAACTACAGGTGTTTCAACAGGTAAATCTGCCCTTCCACACCAAATAAATCACAAAGTGCTAAATCTTCGTCTGTTAGAAGCCAACAGTTCTACAAATAGTCCCCCGATGACCTCACCACCTTATCCATCATGATCATATCTTCCCCTCGGCTCCGCTCCATGTTTCCATGGTTTGAAAATTAATCCAGTCTCTGGCTTGCACTTCCTTAGGAGTGACGTCCTGTGATGGCTATTTTGAACACTGGCTGTTGAAAAACGATCTACTGAGGGGTTGCAAGCTTTTAAATGGCCCCACGGGACAAACCAGCACAGAAAGAGACTCACGTTTCTCATGGCACACAAGGAATTGCGTCACACGAGCGAGGGCAGGACAAAGGTTACGCTTGGGCAGACGGACAATATATGAAAGACAAACTGGCTTTATTCACTTGAACATGTCAGATAAATAAATTCTGACAGCCAGTTTGAAACTAAAGCCAATGTGGAAGGATCTTTTTACACACTTACAGTTATTATGAAGCCTTAATTAAATCTGAACTCTAACAGTCAGAGCAGCAGTGTGAGTAAAGGAGGTCAAGTTCACCACCATTGCCTGTTAGGTGGTTTTTTTTTTTTTTTACCGTTAACAGAGCCTTCTGCTGAGAGCAGGGACGTCCAAATTCATATTAGGTATCATGTGAAAGACACCCCCTTTATGGGAAGGAGTGTAAGCTAACACTTCTAGGTAATCATGTTCCACCATAAAGTGTTGACCTGCCCAGTAAGGACTCTTCTTTGTTTCTCAGATCTCCAATGCCATTTGGGGGCGCTGTGGCAAGAAAACGGGTGATCCCGGTGATCAGCTTCGAGGCTGTAGAGTCCCAGCAACTTCCTAGCATCGCTGTGGACCGCATGTGCCGTCGCCCTAACTTCAACAGAGCACCCAGGGGATGGGGACCCGATTACTGCCCTGAATCTAATGAACTATGAAGACAAGCTGACAGACTAAAAGAAGCTAAAGACTGAAACGCTGGCCTATGCTCACTCCTCTCCTCCTACAAAGATGAACCCTCTGTTAATCATAAAGCACTGCAGGGGAGGAGAAGAAAAAAAATACTCCCGCATGATATACAAAGTGGTTTTCTACTGCTGAGTGGATTGATGAGCTGAGGCGAACTTCCAAGTTCATTACACACTCAGTCAAGACCAGGACAATGCTGCCACAGGCTGATCAGTCCTACCTATTGTTCCTGTTTGTCACCTCGAGCTCTACCCGATCCCATCAATGTCTCAATGTCTGCCTGCCCTCTCCTTTCCTTTCACTCTGCAGCTTTACATCTTCTCTACTAATCAGAAGCTGCCATACGCTGTTATACAAGTAATGATGAATAATGCACAGGGAGACGATGGATGGAAAAAGTTAGCTGTTTTAATGACAAATGAAAACAATATTGAAAGAAAGACTTACAATAAAGTAAGGCATTATGCTGTGGGATACTCGGATGATGTCAAATAAAAAAGTCAACTGAAATTAACAGGCGTCTGCTTAGAATCTAACTCCACATTATACTGCACAAATTGTGACAAATACAAGTTTAACCTAAGGAAAAACATTTTTATATATACACACACACAATGGTTGCTACCACAGTAGGCTTTTAAACACGTGTGGTCAACACTCTTGTGTTTGAAGTCTTTTAAAATGTTAAGCTCGGTGTTCAGATGCCGTTTTGGCTACTTTTTGACACCTGGTTGTCGTCTCTCCAGACAGATGGTGCTTGTTCACATCATTCACTGCTCTTCAGATGGAGTATTAAAAAACAAAACAAAAAAGAACAACTGTTTTCTATGCGATGTCTTGCTCACAGACATCGCCTTTGGGTTCAGAGCCAGTTTTCAATGTGTCCTGACCAGGCTGAACACAAGGAGAAGAGCAACATCTAATAACGACTTCCCTCCGACTGCTAATCGCCGTGACGTGCGCCGTGTGCAGCATGGGCACCCATGCGCTGAGGATCCTGAGAGGGGTAGTGGATTTGACCTGGAGGTCTCATGCTCATTGGAGGGGGCATAGGTGGGGCCATGGGACCCATGTGGTGAAACATCGGAGGGCCAAAGCCTAACGGAGGAAAAGAAAAAAAAAACATGCTAAGTATCTAACATTACAAACTGTGTAGACCTATTTAAGGGACTAAACCAAGACTGATGGCTTTTTAAATTTTTATTTTCCTAACTGTACTAAAAAAAAAAAATACACATTTATAAGCTCAGTATAGCCTGTAAGAGATTTTACCTGGAGGAGGTGGATTGATGCCTGGAGGTGGGGGTAATGCAATGTTCATGACAGCAGGAGAGGAGCTGGGGTCAAGGTTGAAGTAGTTGGCAGGAGGCTCTTCATCTAGAGCTTGCGGTGGGGGTAGAGCTGTTGCAAAGAAGAGCAAAGTTTTAGAAACTAAAGATGAAACTGTGGGAGTAGCAGCAACATGATTTTCAGGTCTAATTTTGCCACATTAGCCCAATTCTACATGCACACATTTCATATTAATTGAGATTTTGTAGAAAAAACAAGTAAGAATTAGACGCAGACATCAAACGGCATACATCAGCCATCTTTCCTCTCTCCTCTGTGAGACTGACAGCTAAACCTGAGCTGCAGTACATACACAGTCACAGCAGATGAAGTGTCCGTTCCACTTGGATTCACATGAAATCTGCAAATGTGGCACCTTCCTCCAAGGTTGTGTGGAGTTGCACACCATCTTATTTGTGCTCTAGAATGCAACTACCTTGAAACATTGAAAAAAAAGGAATGGCAGACTCTTTGATTTACTCCAAAAGTCACATTCACTCAGCTTTTTTTCCCCCTGCAGTGACTCTATTCCCCACCAGTGAGGCCCCCCGACAGTACAGAACTGAAGGATTAAAGGGAAAGAAGCTAAAACTACTGGTTTGGGACAGATGATGAACTGAATGGCTCAGGATAAGATAAATAAGGAACATTTTCAACTGTGAATCAAGCACAGCTGAAACCTTGCCCATACACATCAACCAGAAATGCTCAGTGCCGCAAGACCGACTCTAAATGTTCTTAAACTTTCAGACAGCACCAACCCTGAAGCCTGTACACACACCAACACACAAACGCACACACATCCTCACACTCCAACTTTCCCAGACTCACCTCCAGGCAGTCCAGGCACAGGATCAAGTCTGGTACCCATCTCACTGACACCATCTTTGATTCCCTCCTTTCCTCTTGCTGCCTGGGACCTAAATGGGCACACAGCACAAGTCAGACAATGACTAATGACACTGCAACATTCACCATCCAGGAGAAACAACTTTAAGTCTCCTGTCTGGCACAATTTGATTCAACTCCTTCTATGTTTACATTTCGAGTCTAACATTATGTCAGGGTGTTATCTTTAAACATGGCAAATTATCACTTAATTTACATCTTCACCTAAATGGCTCTCCTTGATGGGGGTTTATGGGAGTTAAGCTTGTAAATCAGACTGCAAAATTATCACAAATGTTTACAATGCATATTGTTATGAGCCCCCTTTAATAGATTCAGCACCTGCTGGTGTTGCTCTTGACATTCACAAAGCTGGACAATGTTTAACTTTTGATCGGATTCTTACCTTCCCCACTTGACGGTGAGTCTTCGTCCGTTAATAATGAGTTTGTTGAAGGACTTTTCAGCAGCTGTTTCAGCCGACTGCCGTGTGGCAAACTGGATAAATGCGCACTGCTGTCTTTGGACTATGGTAATGGTTCGGATTTCACCAAATTGGTAGAAGTGACTCCTGCAATGACACAGATTAGAGATCATCATACACAGAATAGTGAAATAAAAACATTGCAACACAGCAAAATTTACAAAATTAGTAGAAATAAGAATATCCGCTTGTGGTTGTAACCCTCTGGCTGGCAACAACAGCTGTCTAGCCTAATAATACATGTAGTGGAAGTTTTGGAAGAGTTTATTAGGCAGGCACGAAAGATTAGTGTCACCAATTTAGAATCTGACCAAACGTGACATATGACCACAATCTCATCGAGTTATTTCTTTGAGTAACAGTCAGCAAATTGCTCTCATAGAACATCCCATCAGCATATTATATTACTGGCAAACGCCCTCGCTATGCATCGTGGAGAGGGAACAAACGTACATATGCTACGATCATTACAGTGTAATGCTATGATACATTATATTGCGACAACAATCTAATCTCAAATGTAAAAAAATATACAATTGTGGGATTTGAATAAAATATTTGTATGGGCCATATAAATGTTGGCACTCAAAGTGCCCTAGGCAATGTTTATACAAAATTTCATCAAGATTGGTACACTTGTGTTGGAGGCGATAAGGAGCATGCAAAGATACATACGCTATGATCATTTTAGTATAATTAGACATTTGTATTTTGTATTATTCTAACCAGCTCATCTTTGTTTGTGCCACATTTAAATAGAGATGAGAGAGATAAGATAGGAATGGAACAGATGGATGAACAGACAGCCAAAAACACAATGCCTCCAGCCACGGCTGTCCCGGGCATCGAGGCATAACAATAAATTATCACAGCAAGCTGTAAAAGAGGTCATTATGAAGCAGAAATGCTTACTTGAGGTCTCCATCTGTAACAGTGTCTCCCAACCCCCCGATGTAGAGAGTGGTGATGGATTTGTCCTCTGGTGGGTCCAGTCGGGGCATAGTTGAAGCCCGCTTTAGCAACTTGTCAGCCACTGGGTCGTTGATGCCATAGTAACGATCCTTTATGTTCTGGTCTGCTAGAGGGTCATCAGGATCTGTAGGCTTCTCGTGCCTGCGTAAAGAGGGCAACCAAACCAAAAAACAATAAATATGTATGACACTTTAACTAAACCATAGTGATGAGTTAATATATGTGAGCTGATATTAAAAGAAACAATCAGCTCCATGGAAACTGGCATCATGGCACTCACCTGTAAGGACATTCCTCCCCTCTCTTACACTCTCCCTTCACCCAGAAGGAGCAGATGTGCGGCCGGTTCCTCTTGTAATACGGTGTGGTCCGAGCCAGCTTCAGCAACATATCGCTAGAACTTGCAGCCTTACCAAGCTGGCCCACCGGCCGAGTGCCATCGGAATTGGCTATCTGTAAACAAAAAAGTCCAAAGAGGCATGATGGATGGAAAATCTCTCTCTCTTATTTTAAATAAACATTGGATCAGACATTGGACCAGTAAATACTGTTATCACTGTGCCATCATTACAATTGAAAAGAAAAAGAAAAAAACAACCAAACAACAAAAATCATTTTACAGTCATCAGAAAGTTTTTTTTTTTTTTTTTTACCTCTCTCTCCATGTTCTGTGTGTAGTACTCTTTATTCACATCTGACCGAGGAACCTCATCTTTAACGGAGAGTCCGGTGTCTCGGACTTGGATAGGCAAACCTGTAAAACACAAGATACGACAGGAAGGTTACGCTCAGAACTACAAAAACGAGAAGCTCACAAAATCTGCACAGGGACAGGAGTTGATCTGAGAGACTCACCATACTCCAGGTCCAGCAGACACGTCTGACAAACATTTTTCATTTTACTGCAGGTCTGACAGACTTCTGTCTTCTTGAAACGCATACGTGTCCCTGGACACCATCGGAACACAGTAAAGGGCCGAGCACAGATCTGATAGGCAGAGAACAACGTATTAGAATAGAATAGCCCTTTCTATTGTTATTGTACATGCATCAAACAGGTCTATATACTGTGGGGTTAATATGTACAATTTAAACAGTTAATGCAAAAGAGAAAAAAAAAGGGAGAAAAAAAAACATACCTTGCATTCTTTCCCATATTTTTCCTTGGTCTGTAAAACAAAGCATGAGCATATTTGGACTTGCACATTTGCTGGTATTAACACTACAAGCAAATAGTCTTGAATTTGCTGTGAAGACACAGAGATACTCACTTACCATACGGATGTAAGGATTTTCTCCTAAACATGTCTGACACAAAATCGGAAAATCCTGAAGAGAAAGAAGAACCGTGAAAAATCATGCACTTTAATCTTCTGTTTATCCAACAATCCCCTGATTTAAGTTATCCAACGCACCGACTTGGCTCTCTATCGCTGCTTCACCTTCTGCTGTGAGCACCTTGGCACACGTACAGGTAAGAGTGAATACAGGGAGCGCTATGGGACCTATTTTGCCATCTGTTAAAGGATGCTGTTTCAGTCCAAGTGCTGGGTGCTGAAAACGGCCTTGCCCTAATCCGTCTCCCAGACGGCATCAGCCAAACATCTAAATATAAGCAGATCTCATGGCTGAAGCGTCATCTACATAATCTAGAGTTGCAAAGTTTATGGTCTAGTGTCTTAACAAAACTAACATTGGATAAATGCCCTGCGGTGTCATAGCTCAATTAGAGAAACTGACTTGTGTCCTTATAGGGTAAATAATCTTTAGGTAGGTCACAACCACGTTTTTTGTTTGTTTATTTTTGTTTTCCGTTATAAGCAACTATGGACTGGTCTGTTTGTGAACTTATATAACAATCACTCACTGTTGAAATAGCGCCAGGAACTTTATTTTCATAGACAAATTGTCTAATATTTTCACACCACCGTCAAACCTGCCTAACAAGAAGGTTTGGTCTTCCAGTGTGATTTTGCTTATGTGACAAAAGAACGGTACCACCCAGGATTGTGTGGCTTTTCGGTTCCTTATATTCATTTATATAAGCAAACTTTCACCCGCCTACCATCGTTAGCCTGTTAGTGCTGGCCTTTATAGGTGTAGTCAGTTAACTATCACATAGCCCAGAGTTAGGTTAGGTTAGCAATGATATCTGTGAGCTCAGTCTCTGTCGTTTTGACTACAATCAAAAACATGCGCTGGTTGAGTCCAGCGGAAACAGGTATGTTTCATGAACTAACGTAAAATATCGATAGCAACGATGTACACAAGTGAGCTAACGAAGCTAGCAGCCACGCTTCTACAACTAGCTACCGCTAGCTACCGGAAGGCTAACTACCAAGAAAACTGAATAGTTTAGTAAAAAGCTAGCGTGTTTCACGATTATATTAACTCGTGAAATGTCACTTAACACAATGCGATTCAGTCTTTGGAACCACTCGGTAACATATAACCCCGATAAAACGTACCGCGTCTTCCCAATTTTGTCTGTTGTAGGTGTTAGAGCCTAGGGACGTCGCCATTTTGCAGACTGTGGATCAACCGGAAAGGGTTGCCAGGTTTGTGCGTCAAAAACCACCTCAATAGCCAATCAAAACTGGCGCCCACAGCAGCCAACGCTTGTAGCGGTACAGGCAGCGGCCGGCAGAGAGTACCTGTACGTGGATGTCATGTGAGCTACCCTCTGCTTGCTGGTATTTGTAAACATGTAACTACATGTCCATCTATGAATTGTTCCATTTCAAATATGAGTTTGTATTTATAGTATTATTTATAGTAATATGCAGCATTTTAACTGTAACAGCCCAGTTCCGGGAAAACTGCTGAACTGGCAACCCTGCAGATCTCGCTCCACACTTGGCGAAAAGCGACACATTTTTAAAGTGACTGTTTTTACTTTTAGGTTTGAGTCTAGATTAGGATGTGTTCTATCAAGAGTCAGTTTGAGGATGAGTTTAGTTTATCGGGATGTGGGAATCTTGTGTAGTCTGCGAGACTACAAAAGCCCATAATGCACCGCGGGCCAGATAGCCACGTTTCACCTAAGGATGTCGCTCTATTTCAAGAAACTATCAGGTTTACGATAAAACAAAATAGGAACATAAAATATCGGAGAATAACTTTGAGTATTATAGATATACTAACCCTTATTCCACCTGCAGCTTGGGTGTGTTTTTGCTGTATGATTTTCCTTTTGTCTTTATGAAATGAACTGTTAATTGTGACAGTGTATAATAATAATTTACCTCAAAAACATAAAACGTAACTGGTGTTTTTGAGTAGGTCTTAAAAATCAGTGACCTAATATGATATTGTTTACAAACTATGTGGAGGTTTGGAATGACTTTAATGCTTTATTTGCTTAACTGAGATGCTGATACAGATATATTGGTTGTAAACAAAGGCTGCAAAGTGCTATTTCCGTAGACAGGGAAAAACAGGAGACAGACAGACTGCTTGGCTGATGTGTGAGAGCCTGTGTAAGCCAATTGTGACCTCGACACACACACACACACACACACACACACACACACACACACACACACACACACACACACACACACACACACACACACACACACACACACACCGTTTGTCTATCCACCTGCTCTGATTCAGGTCAGGGTGTCTTTGCGG
>VURO01048470.1:5619-21286 GCA_015108175.1 Pelvicachromis taeniatus
CTGCGTATCTCACACACACTGCTTGAATCGACGTGTTTTGGCATGCAGCACACCTTTACAGTCATATATATGTATATATATATATATATGTGTGTGTGTGTGTGTGTGTGTGTGTGTGTGTGTGTGTGTGTTTTCCTTTTGAAAAAGCCGATCAAGCGGCGCTGCTGTGGCTCACATGTTTCAGAGAGCCGTACACGCAAACGGATGCACGCACAGCAGGCTTGCTGGAGCCGAGCGCAGACCATCCATCAGCCGTGTCTGTCCTCGCTGTTTACCGCGGGAGTTGTCGGCGGACACGCGACACAAAAACAGCCCGGTCCGTGTATAAGAACCGCGTGCACATCTATCAGCTGGGCTGAGCCTCAGCTCAAAACATCCATCAGCGACCTGCGGCCAACACCACCGTCTCCTCTGCACACACACAAACACACACACACACACACGTATAAACCCCCTCCTGCTGTTATAAAATGTTTTTATTATTCACCTTCGCTGCTTGATTTCTCCTTTCTCCTCCAGCGGAGCTTGATCAGGTGCGCTGTTTCTGCCCCGCTCCGGTTGCCCTGCCTGGGTGGCTCGTCAGCCGGCGTCGGGGTGCTGCTGCGCGGGCGGGCGGGCGGGCGGCCGGCGGTCAGCAGCGGCGGGAGGAGCAGCAGGAGGAGGTGGTGGAGAAGGAGGAGGAGGAGCAGCGGTGGCGTGTGGGTCTCTCCGGTGGTGCTCGCCTTGCAGAGAGAGCGGTCATACGCATAGCGTCGGAGCGGATCTGAATCAGGTAGCAAGAGGAGGAAGGGGAGGAGGGAGCAGGGGGTGAGAGAGCGAGCGAGAGAGAGAGATTTAAAAGCGGCCGTGTTGAGACGCTTCAAATCGCCGTATCGGGGTTAAACTGAGAGCAAATAACGTGCACAAACACACACACACGCATGCGCTTACAAGCCGGAAAAACAGACCCGCTGAACATAAGCAGAGCTACGTTAATTAACACACGCGCGCGCCACAGTGGACCTTTGAATGAGGGGAGGGGGGTGGAATAGTTCAATCAAAATCATCCGTGGGTAAAGAAAAAAAAAACAAATACAAAGTGAGCTTTACTGATTGTGCATTAGCGCTTAACAATAAGTGTGTAATTACAGCGCTGATTTGAAAGGCAAAAGTCGATTTAAATACCAACAATCCTTTGTTGTTGTTACGTGCACACAGTATAAATGCTGTTTCTCACATTCTGTCCTGGGCGCATGAAGGCCATGGTTGGTTTATGGACACCTGTATGGAGAGCTGGAGAGCACGGAGATAGCAGATGACTTGATGCATGCTCAATCATCCAGGAAAGGAACTCCTAGAAAGTTGATTTTCTTCATTCATTTTCAGTGGTCACTCATCTAAGTGACTTAATCATACAGTAGAAGTCACATGGTGACCTTCAGTCACTTGGTTACTGAAGAAGTCCTCCTAAGAAGTTCAAGTGACTTCTTCACAACACGAACCAGAACCACCTTAACTGGATCTTTTCCACATGTAGGAGTAGTGTTGTCAGATGTGTCAGCTCCTCACCCGGTTTTTGAGGCTTGGAAAATTAATTTTGTCCAGTTGTATTCACACCTCTTTAGGTCATTACCCAGATTTCATGATCTGAGGTGAGGGTCGGGACACAGATGGGATGTGGCTCCTGCCAGTACAACATCTGCATTACTGCTGACGGTGCACCAATCCACCAGTCATATTTGCACTCCACCTTTCCATCGGTCCAGAATGGGACCTCAACATACTTGAAATCCCTTGCTTGAGGAGGGCTCTCTCTGAACACAGAAGGAGCATTCCACTATTTTCCAGCAAAATAAAACCACAGCCTCAGACTTGGAGGTGCTGACTCTCATCCTAGCCATTTCACACTCAACTGCAAGGACAGGATTAGGACCCCATGCTCCTACAGTATACCCAACAGGTGCCCCAGGGAACCTTGTAAGGACGTAAGTCTTCTCCAAGTCTACAAAACACATATAGACTAGATAGCCAAGCTCCCATGATTCTACCAGAGGTCCTGCAAAGGTGAAGATCTGGTTAACTGTTCATGGTCAGGAAAGAATACACTTTGCTCCATCTGAATCAAAGTCTTCCAGGATCTCCTTTCCAGCAACTGAAATAAACTTTCCCTTGAAGGTTGTAATTGAAGCACACCCTGCAGTCCCCCTTTGTTAAAAAGGAACCACCATACCGGTCTGCCTCTTTACAGGTACAGTCCCAGACCTCCATGCAACATTAAAGAGATATGTCAACCAAGACAGCACCAGAATGTCCAGTCTTTAGGGTGTAAGGGCAAATCTCATCCAAACCACCAGGGAGCGTTTCAATAACTCAGCAACCAATAATAATGTAATTGGTGACACTTCCACCAAGTCCTTTGGCTCTGCCTCCTTTACAGTGGACATTTTGGCTGGATTTAGGAGTTCCTCAAAGGCCAGCAGTTCTCCTCTCCTACCCAATTCCTGAATTGCCGGACAGCTTAGCAAAACTTCTTTGAGGCCTGCCAAAAGTCCTCCTCCACAGCCTTCCTGAACGTGCCCTTTTGGCCCTCCAATACCTGCCTGCTGCTTTAGTAGACCCCCAGGCTGACCAGTCCGACACATGAAAGGAGGCTTATGGAATTAGATGCAAGCTCGGGTCATATTTAGGACCACTGTCCCAGTGGTGTATAAGTTTAATAATAATGTATACTTTATTGATCCCGTAGGAAATGAGTCTCTGCATTTAAAACATTCAGTCAGTGAAGTGAAGCGAAGCAGTGGGCAGCCACCAATCCAGCGCCCACTTTTACCCTACAGGTAGCATTTACCAATTCACACACATACAGAGCCTTTGTTTTTTTTTTCTTGAAGTGTCACACACATTTTCACAGATGCATTTTGCAATGGAGTTTGAGCTTTACCATCTCACCCAAAGACAATTGACATATAGACTGAGGGATAGGAGGACTTAACCACCTGCTCTCGCTCCTCCTGAGCTGCAGCCACTGAGTGCCTATCATGTTTATGCATTTAATTGCTTTTGTTGGCTGATGGGCTGGGGGATTCAAGCATTTTTGGATAGACTGCAGCGCTTGCTGATGCCATGAATTAGGCTGTTGCCTGAGAAATCAAAGTCAAACTGAATCATCCATTGATTGAATAAATACACCTTCCACAATTGGAGTTAGAGGCTTTAAATGTTGCTCGCAGACAGCCAACAATCTCACCTCGTGCTCCATTTATCAGCTTTCAGTCCTATTGCACAATCTCCAGCTTTCGTTTGTTTGTGGAAACCTGTGCACAGCTTGAAAAATGAACCCTCTCTCTGTCTCAATATACATATATATTTTAAATCCAGAACAAGCCATGACAAATCCTGTGGGCTCATAAAAGCATAAGAGAAAAAAACAGTGATTATTCTTTTCTTGCTCTCCTAAACTGCTTCGACTTTCACGCTTCTTGAAATGAAACCAACCGAAAAAGGGGATAACACACAGTTGAACTCCTCACAACTCACGCTGCGCTAAATCTATAACCACAAGACTAATAATAATAATAATAATAATGATAACAATAATGCTTTAGACGAATAATGACGCACTTGAGAGCAGGTCCAGTCAAATCTTTTGCTTTTAATGTGTTTGCTTTTCGCAAAAAGGGGGGGGTGCAAATGGACTGGTTTAAAAATGTAGTGGCACAGCATTCCTCTCGCAGGCAATAACGCATCTATTTTGCCGAAAGTGCTGCCCAGACATGCTCTCAAAAAATTCGCCTCGCACTTAAGCGTCTGCGTTTCGGCTCTCTCAGATCTCGATCTGCTGACTGATTTGTGCTCAAATTTCAGCTCAGTCAATAAGGAGAGCCCACACCTAATGGAGAGCTGGAGCTCCATTAGAGAGAGAGAGAGTGAGACAGAGAGATCTGCATTAATAAGGTAGAGAGGCAGAGTGAGCGACACGTGCACACTAACACAGATACAAGAGGAGAGACAGGCAGACACACACACACGCACACACACACTGGCGTAAATGAAGTGACTGTTGGCAGGCTCACCGCTAATTCAGCATGAATATTTAATCAACTGTAAACAAATTACTATTGCACTGAGTGCTGTCTGTGTGTGTGTGTGTGTGTGTGTCCTTCTCAGCCTCAGCCTTCCTCCACCTGTAAATGTGTTCTTTTTTTTTCTTGTTTTTCTTATTTGTTGGCTTGAGAAGAAAATACAAGACAAACACAAGCACAGCAACAGGCATGCACTCACACCTGATGAACTCCCCTGACGATCAGGTGATGGCCTTATTGTATTCGACTCTTTCCTCCGGTTGCCCTTGACAACAGTAAGAAAGAAGGAAGGGCGAAAGGATGAAGATGAGGGAGGGAGGAAGACAACCGAGGGCGTAAGAGAAATCAAACACATGATCGGTGTCAGCTGAGAGTATGGGACTTGTTTTTATAGTATTTCCACGAGGAATTGTTCTGGAGCTGGGATTAGAGGTAAACGCTTCACTGTGGGACAGATGCGGTGGGTATTTTATCGATCGATTAGTAGCATTTGAGCCTGTAGGAAGCCTGAGACAGAGGTCTTTTATCTGTTCCTCTGGCATGGCCAAAAAAAAATGAAGCTGACGGAGCCCCGCAGATATGGCATGAGCTGTGTCAGTGACCTCTTTAAAATCTCTTCTTAACACATACTTTAATTGGAGAGCCTTTCCGGATTTATTTCTCTTTTAATTGATCTGCTTAAATGCTATCAGTTCGATGCAGTTTTATTTATTTAGCACCAGTTCACAACAACAGTAGGGGGGAGGACCTTTATAGTGTATGGTAAAAACCCAAGAATATTTCAGAAAGAACCCCAATGATCACACAGTACCCTGTAAGCAAGCAACTGGCAACTGTGGGGAAGAAGAAAACCTTTCAAACATAGCTATTTAGTTTTGTAACACACGGTTCTGTCTTTAAAATATCAGAAAATTTGGAAGCACATCTATCCTGTTTCAAAGAATAAAAATTGTTTTCTTTTTCTCGTCTTTTGTTCAGCAAATTGTTCCAAATTCAGATATATCCAGTTCCCAGTATACTGAAGGTTTGGCCACTAATTTACATTTCTACTGTTTATGGTTCGGTTCTAAGACCGCCATCCCTAGGATGTACCAAAATGGAAAGGTGAACAGCGGGAATACACTGCGTCTGGTGGCATACCAATTTAGATGTGATGCATCGACTGGAGCTGACTGCACCCACTCAAGACAATTCTCACAATTCCACTGTTGCAAAAGCAGCCCACCACTTAAAATAGCACTGCATTTGATCATTTTTACTAGAGCCACGTCAAACCGAACAGAGCAGATAAGAAGGCTCAGTCGGGAACAGGAACGCAATAGGGAATTGTGAATTTTCAAACTAAAAGTGCTCAGCCAGACCAAACATTTAGTTTCTGGGATGATCCCAGAGTGATACGAAGGTGTGGGAAGCTTTATGGAACCAGACTGCATCAAAGATGGGGCATCAAAGACACACATTAATTGTATTCTCATGGTAAGACTCATGATCTGCAGCAAGAGCCCTGTGCAGAACAGAGAAGACACCAATACCAATAGACTCAACAAACATGGAACTATAGGTTGAAGGTGGGTTGCAAAGGTGCTTGCAAGAGAGAGCCCTATGCACGGGCTAAAGCTGTTACACCTGAAGCCACACAGCTATCAAGTTGGTTACCCCCATGCACCAACACTTTTATACAGTAGGAGTTATCTTAGTGATCTTAATGTCACACACTGCACACACAATTATGTTTTTTTTTTTGACATTGTTGAAATACAATTACATTAATTCTATGTGTAGCAAGCATATGTAGTTAGCATTTGTACACCACATTCCAAATTATGATGCTATTTTTTGACATTTTTCTCAGATTTTCCTAAATAGTCGATTCAAATGACAATCAGTATAATTTTCAAGTCATCAACCATTAGAGTATAATTCAAATGTTACTGAACAAACCTCCCAATGAAAACAGCATGTTTTTTTTAAAAATAATAAACTTTAAATGGACTGTTCAACAATACACACAACAGAGTTTCAAAACATTATATAGGTTGTAAAGAACTGAAAATGGTCATTTGTTGAATTGCCAGCATTAAGAAATCTTATTTAACCCTAAATCAAAAGCTATTTCAATCAAAAACATCTCAACAGGTCAAGTTACATATTAACATAGGACCCCTTATTTGGTTAGCAGTTTCACAATCCTTGCATCCATGGATCTTGTGAGTTTATGGAGAGTTTCTATTTGAATCTCTTTGCAGGATGTCAGGATAACCTCCCAGAGCTGCTGTTTGGATGTGAACTGCCTCCCACCCTCATAGATCTTTTGCTTGAGGATGCTTCAAAAGTTCTCAATAGTATTCAGGTCAGAGGAGGATGGGTACCACACCATGACTTTCTTTCCTTTTATGCCGATAGCAGCCAATGATGTAGAGGTATTCCTTGCAGCATGAGATGGTGCATTGTCTAGTATGAAAATGATTAGTTGCGGAAAGCACGGTTCTGTGCCATAGAAGAGAGTGGTCAGTCAGAAACTCCACATACTTTGCAGAGGTCATTTTCACCCCTTCAGGGACCCTAAAGGGGCCAACCAGCTCTCTCCCCATGATTCCAGCCCAAAATATGACTCCACCACCTCCTTGCTGACATTGCAGTCTTGTTGGGACATGGTGGCTGTCCACCAACCATCCAACACTCCATCCACCTGGACCATCCAGGGTTGCACGGCACTCATCAGTAAACAAAACTGTTTGAAAATTAGTCTTCATGTAGTTCTGGGCCCACTCCTTAGGGCTGAACAGCAAAAGGTTGTAATATGCACTCTTGTATACAGTATGCAGTATTTGCTGATTCAACCAGACCAAGTGTTGCTCTTTCATGGGGGTAACAACCTCTGTGTTGTTGCTTAATTTTGTATATTTTTGCATTTTTGGGCAAATAAAACCAGTTTTTCCTCAAAATAACCGACGTGTCTTATGTAATATGTGATCACAATGGCCTCTCACAGGTGCCATACTAAGGCACCAGATGATGTGGGCCGGCATTGAGCTAAGCTATTATTAGATGATGTACTGGGACTGCAGGCGGAGTTTAACTCCGTGGCCTGCATGAACTAACACTGTGCTCAAATTCTGTTTGAAAAACAACCCATAAAATTCAGTGAAACATTTTTCACAGTCACCTGTGTACCGAGAGAAACCCGGTGATCTCCTATGAGCAAACACTTGGCAGCAGTAGGGGAATAAAAAAAAACAAAAAAAAAACATGGCTCAGACCAGGCTCAAAGAGGGCCGCCATCTGCCTCCACCATTTGGGGTGAGCACAGAGGGGAAAGCAGAGCATGAAAAGAAAGAGGTAGTGGATTGTGTTGTTTGTGTCACGTTTAGTAAAATGTTAATCATTTTTTTAAATCATTTGATTGTATGAATTCAAAGTGAGATAAATCAGATGAGCTTCTTTTATCGTTCAGACCAAAGAAATTACAGTTCTTTGGAAAAGCAGGAGGAGGCAGGAGAGATGAGGAAGAGCCAAAGCCCTGGTGCCTTCGCTCGCTCTGTCACACACAAACTCTCACCACTCTCTCTATCACACACACACCTCCTTCAAGGTCTCCCGGGGAGCTGCTTACAGGTTGTCAAATTTCCTCTCGTCCTCATCCGAGCGGCGCGCAGCATGAGCAGCAATCAGAGGCGAGCAATAAAAGAAACTGATAACAGAGAGATAATTAACAGCTCCGTGTTACGTATCAAACTGAAGGGCAAATTAGTGCACAATCATTATCATCATGCAGCAGACTGTCGCACTTCCTGTACTAATCTTTCACAAAGCCAGTTATACCCTCAGACCCTGTATTTATCGCTTTAATAATGTGCAGCTAACACATTGCAGGAACTGCTCCTGCTTTGTGTTCCCATGCTTATTACCACTACAGTTTGCAGAGAAAATACACATTATTTAGTATTCTGGTAAAAGCAGTGGCGTTACTGTTTCCCTGTGGTCACTACGCTCGTGCTTTGGGCTTGTCAGTTGCATGTAAAGCACTCATAAATGCTCGTTCTAGAATGATTGAACTATTAGTGCATTTTGAAGCATTTTTATTGAATTATCCAGCCTATAATATGACTGTGCAGTTAAGTTGTAGTAACAGACCATTTAGGAAGTCTCTGCTATAGCTTAGGTGAGTGAAATGCTAGCGCTAACAGTGCTAGCAGGTATATGTTTAAACCATGCACCCTGTCACTACCCAGTTTGTTGTACACTTGTATGAAAGTGTGGGAGGTAGGGATCAAACCACAGAGCTTCCAGGTAGCAGATTACCCACTCTACCACCTGAGCCACAGCTCAGTCATTTGAATCATACTGAATAAAAAATGGTCTACTTAATAAATGATCAATGTTCAAAAAAGGAGCATTGTCCGTGGTATGCTCACTGGCAAACAATTTGCTAGCAACAAGTCATTAGCCAACAAGCAAGCAGTTTCATTAGTTGTGTCCCAAAACCTCGGCCGCGTCCTTCGGAGGACCCGGCCTTTGCAGTCTATGTGGGCTGGGTCCTCCGAAGGCCAAGAAGGCCAGAAGTGAGCAGCTGTGAAATGGGACGATCTAGCCTACATATTTGCGTCACCAGCTGTCTCGGTGGAGTTGAATAAAATCAACCGTCTGCTCCTTGCTATCTAAAATATAACAGGACACTAGAGTAAATTCGCTACCATCTCACACTTCTGTTTAATCAGTTTTCTGTTTGACGTTTATTCAGCTGAGTGAAAACAAACTGATTTACTCAGGACATCATATATTGGCAAAAGTGCTCCGACCCAAGGAGACGTCAGCCACCCACCACCTCGCAGACCACGTGGGTTTTGAAAACAATGTACCGGGAGTCCGCTCTTTTTTCACCGGCTCTAGTGAGCCTTGACGACCCACTCAGCGATCGAGCTAGTGGGCAACAGACACCTCAGAAAACGTAGGAGCACTCCCGCAAATACACAATGTCTTGATAAACTGAGCAGATATTTTAAGTTTACACAGCTACATTCTTGCCTGAAAATATCTTAAAAGTTTATTTTGTGACCCAGAAAGAGTAATAAGAGTCATATTAAAACGGAGTAGCTGCCACCATTGTTGGAAACTGGAATTGGCTGGGCTGCGCTATGAATTCTGGGATATGGTGGGCCACGAAGGATACACCTAACCCGTCCTTCAAATTCAGGGAAAGGACACATTTGTCGGCCGCATTTGAAAGAGTCTAGGAATTGGGACAGCCTTCGTAACCGGCCTACAAATGCGGCCCACGAAGGATGTGGCCGAGGTTTTGGGACAGACCTATTGTCAGACTGCCCCTGCACCACTCTGGAATTTTTTTAATCAAGATGGTGACAGTGAAAATACTAATCCTGAGGCTTCAGAAGACAGTTCTTATCACCACCTTTTATACTGTCTGCCACTGTGACACACCTGTACAGTCTTTGGCTGCTACCTGGTATGCAAGCCAGCTACAGTTAGCCAAAAACTTAGCACTCCCTCTAACTGAAATACAGCCCCAAAGACTACATGACGATTGCTAAAGTCAGAGCTCAAAAACAGACGTGGATGAGGCGATGGTGGTCCATATTTTATCTTGTTATTTTTTAGAAATAGCTGAGGTGACAGCTAGCTCATCACCTTCATTTAAGCAGGCCCTAATACAGTTTAAATGAGTGAGTTATAAAAAAAACTCGTATAGAGTTAAATAAGCTGTAGGCACCAACATGTGTTTTTTTCAATATAGTAAACAGGTTTATTTTGGCTTTGAAACTGGGCATTTTAACATCTACAGGGGCTGACTCATTCCTGAAGCCAGCCTCAAGTGGCCAATTCGAGGAACTGCAGCACACAGCAGAAGGTCGGATGCTCCTTAAATGTCAAAGTAAAATGTTTTACTTACCCATGTACAAATAATTCAAAAATTGATTGGAAATACACTCCTTTAAATTGTTGCCAAGAGCTGAATAGCTTAATTTCCGATAACACATAAATCTTCTATCTCATATTTAACACTATAATAGAAACAGAAGGGTCAAACATAAACAGGGAAGCCTGTCTGATAGCACACACACATTCAGTTGCACACATCTCAGATGGGAAATGCTATAATCCCAGTCCTAATCCTACTGTCATTCATGTTGTCACCACCCACAACTAAACCCACACACACAGCGCAAGGAATGGTTACATCAGACCTTAAAATAAGCCGGCCCACAAATATCGAATATGAGTCACATAAGAGAGTTCACGGAGAGAAGTTAATGGCTTCTGTGGGAAAAAAAAAAGTTTCCTTACTCAACCATTACATGTGTCTTTTAACGGTTATATTTGAAATCAGCAATTTTTACTACCGATTTCAATTTTTGTTTGATTTCAAAGCAGAAACTGACGACCAATCTGACTAAAGTGTTTTTTTTAAACAAGCTTTCTTTGTGTCCCAGAAAATGTTACATGTTATACCATACAGTCCCATTCAGACAAGAATATTTTCAAAGTAAAATATCTTTCTTACCAATCTTATCTGTCGTTACAGTTTTGATAAAAAACAAACAAAAAAACTGCTTCCTGCTCCCAAACTACTACTTACTATTTACATCGCAAGTAATAACAAACCCCATATTCAGGCTGATCATGGTCACATGTTAAAACTGCACAGGCAAACTGTATCTGCTTTATACCTTCCAAATAATTGAGATGTTAAAACCGTTTCAAGCCTTCCTAAGTGCTTTGCAAGTGATTTCCTGATTAACTTTAGGACAACAGAGGTTAACAAACTTGGCAAAGAACCAATATGCTTTTAAAAGGTCATTAATGGGTGAGGGCAACATTATTTGAATTGATCTGGAATCGACCCCGGGTTTATTGCGTTGGGTAATTAGAGACATTCAGGGGAATTGAGCAGTAGTTATTCCAGTTATTCCTTCACTAATCCTGGATCAAGCCCTCAGTACTGCGTCTTAAATTGTTTGAAACCAATATGATGCAGTTCGTGACGCTCACTTAGTGTGTGCACCCTCCTGCCTTGTCAATGTATGCACAATGCGCTACTATGCTGCCACCTAGTGATTTATTCCATTAAAAGAAATGAACCTGGGGTGTGCAGGAACAGACTAAGCATGCAGAAGAAATTCAAGAAAAAGAAAAAAGGGATAGGAGGAAATGGGAAAAAAACAAGAAGAAGAGGAGGCTGACTTGTTATTGGAAGCTTGATAAGCGGTGGTGAAGTCTAACGATAGGCTCTTTGAAGGCATTAATTATTAAGTGTGGTCTACGATTTCTCCTTTGATCTGTGGGAAGGGGTAATCACGGTTAAGGCTAATGAGGCGTGTGATGGGGAGAGGAGGGAGGGTTGTCGAGCAGCAGAACAGAAAGAAAAGAGGATGGGGATGGGAGACAGGCCCCTTATGACATTGGGAAATGGCAAGACGAGAATTAAAGGTGAAGATGGCGAGAAAAAAGAGGAACATTTCATTATTCCTCACCACGATGTCTGTCTGTGATAAAGATTAGAGTGGCTTGCTGAATCATTGTGGTTATCAGAAAATTCAAATAAGATCTTCTCAGTGCCGTGTAACTCCAGAGTAAATATGTCAAGAACAAAATTAAAAATCATCTTTCTTGTATTTAAATGTTTTGATTTAAAGGCTTCATTGAACAGAGTTTAACAAATCTGAAAATTTTGACTAAGTTGTTAGTACTGCTGAGTAGAAGTGGCTTACATATAATCTGAAATGAACAAAGTAGGGTTGCATGATTGTGAAATATTGGGCTGATGCAATACATTGTTTAAAACAGCAGATTTGCAGAATACCGATACCAATGCTGATATTTTTTCCCCCATTATGGTTTATTTTTGCTGTTAGCTCTTTCTTTCTTTCTGTCATTATAATACTTTCAGGTCTTCATCAAATTATCTTTGAGCACTACTTTCATGTGATATGACACATACCCTCAACATTGGTGAGCGTCATTTAATAGACTGGTATCAGTCAACAAGGCTGATACTGATCTTTGAGCTATATTTTGTATATCTTGTAGTCACATTACAAAATGTGAGTGACTATAATCAGCCCAGATTAGTTATGAAAATAGTGCAAATTATCATTACATGGTCATTAATAATGTGATTCAATTTTGATCAGTGCTGAATGTATTCTTCTTTAAACTGAAATAATTGTCTCTTCTCAGTTTGACAGTTTTGTTATTGTGACTTAAAGAATATGTGTTTGTGTTTACTTATGATATGGATCAGAGTTGGCTTTTTAAAACATATTTTAAATTCCTTTTTCTTTATATTAAAAGGGAAAAATATTTTGAGTAAATTCTGCGAGATCAGGGTTTTCTGTGTGGATTTTTTTTAAAAAAAGAAAAGTTTGTGTTTGCTTCCATTTTTTCAAATAAGCTATTACACTTTGACTACTTTTTGTTTTCCAATAGATTAACAACACTACAAAAATATTTTCTGTAAGAAACAGCCTACATTTCATTTTCCAACCTTTTGTAATGGTATTGTGATTTTGATATACAGTATTTAACTAGGCTGTAAACATACTTACCGTAGTTCTTCCAATTGTAGCCCAGGCGTTTATTCAAAAAGTTATCCAGCCAGCCCGTCGCTTAAAAGAGACAGGGGGTTATTGGAGACTGGCTTTTATTTCCTTCTCAGAATTGTTGCGGAAGTGAGAGGGAAAGAGGACCCAGGCGCGGTTTTTAGACTGAGGTGAAAAGACAGTGCATTTACTTACAGTGCTCCAAAACGTATTCCAACAGTTCACAAATAATGCAGTTCCCAACTGTGCTCCTCCTTTGCTCCTTGTCTGTGGTAATCCAGTGCACGAGTATTGCTCCACAAAACCTCTTTCTGCTCGACTCTCTTCAAGAGGAAGTAAAAGACCAGAAAATCACAGTTAGCAGGTGCGCTAGCCGACAGTTCCAGTTCAGCGTAATAATCCCACGTTGATGGTCGCTGCATCCAGCTTAAATGCCGCTGGTCGTAGATTTCGGCTGATTGGAAACAGCTGGCCGAGTGATGAAACAAGAGGACTCACAACAGCACGTATGTTCCAGTCACACTCCATACCAGTTGGTGGCGGTAATGCACCATTCAGTTGTTTGTCAACTGCCAATAAAATTTAAAAAGAAGAAGAAGACAGCGTGGAGGGACTTCCAGGTCGAAGGTCGCCCGGCTACTATTGGTGACCGGTGTCTATTTGCGTGACATGTTTTCAAACCGGCGTTTATTAGAAACCTGCGTTTAAAAGAGAGCGGTGGTTATTGGGAGATATACGGTATGATAAGTTGTTGTCATTTGGCATTTTAACTACTTTAAGATTAATTTAAAATGAGACAAAATTTGACTAACTCTGTCTCCTAAAAACCATCTTTAATTCAGTTCAGTTAAATTCAACAGTATTTACATACAAATGAACTGAACTGACTTGAAGCAAAAACAACAACAACAACAGTCCCCTATGGGCAAGCACTTGGAAACCGTGAGGAGGAAAAACGCCCTTTAAAAAGGAAGAAACCTCTGGCAAAACCAGGCTCAGGAAGGCGTGGCCATCTACCAGGACCGGTTGAGGGTGGGAGTCAGGGGAGGACAAATTTATATACGACTAAATATTAAAGCAAATATGCCTTAAAATTAATGTTTAGGCACTGGAAGTAACTATCTGGTTAATAGTTATTCACTATTAATATTTAGTTTATAGTGTATAAATGTGATTTTATAGAAGACGGACTTGAAGTCATTTAGTGAATAGTCTAAGCAGCCAGTTGCGCTTCTCTTTCTTTTGGGCCTTTGAATTTTGTTGTTTGGTAACACTGGCCTCTTCTTTTTCTTGCTGATTCTTCTGGAGTGTCTCATTTTGGTACTGAGAATTATCTGGTTTGGTAACAAATCCATGTGGTACTGAGGCAGGTTATAGGCCAGTAGTTGGATGGGACTGGCCCCTTTTGGTCCATGCATCCTTGTAGATTAGGATTGTCCAGCCTTCAGTTAGCTATTCTGGGTGCCTCTCATGGACTAGCAGCTGGTTCATTTGTACTGCCAGACACTCAAGGAGTGCAGTCAGCTTCTTAAGCCAGTAGGCGTGTCGGGGCCTGGTGCTCTTCAACTCTTCATACTGAAGACCTGTTTTTGGATGTCTGCCACTGTGATGGTTACTGGACCCAGCTCAGTGAGGTTGCTGTGGTCTGTTCTTAGATCCACTAGCCACTGAGCATTGCCATTATGGGTTGTGTAGTTCTGGGATTCAGCAGATAGGGGAAAGTTAAAATTAGTTGATCAGCAGACCAGCTGCTCATTGTGGACATACACAAAGGAATTCAAAAAGATGTAAGCAGACGTTTTATGAGTTGTCCTGGCTGATTTCCACCCTCTACACTGATGATATACTGTTTATGTGTTTTTTCTAGATGGAAGGTGGTAAACACTTTTTTTTTTTCACACCACTGTGCGTACAATATAAAAAAAAAATCAAAATCCAGAGTGTCTTAGGAATCTATTGAAAAAAAAAACATAAAATGGTACCTTTGCGCTCTAAAATAGTGCAATCTAATATAATTTAGTAAGACTGTGGAGCTTGACTCGCTTTGTGAGCCACTGGAGAAACTGCAGTTTTTTTGCTACACTGTTTCATCCCTGGAGTTTGCAGCTGGGGTTTACTACTGCTGCTTCCATCTCAAAATGTACTTTTATTATTAATCAATGGGGAATTTAACAATAAGATATTAAGTTGGAAAATAAGCTTCTTCATATTCTTGCATAGAGTTAAATAGCTTTATGAGAGGCTGCTGTGCACATAGGATACAAACCCTCTGTAAGTCTTTCATGTGTCACAAAAAAGAACGGATGAGTCACACATAAGGAAAACCTTGAATGGCACACATCTCTGTGGCTGTCACTGTGGATTCCCCAGATTAACATACTTGACTTGAAACATCTGCGTTAAATGCAGATTAGGAGCCACCACCTCGTGAACCGAGCTCTGTATAAAAACAGAGAGATAAACCGCTGAAAGGACTCCATTCAAAGGTGACAAGGCATCCTCACAGCTTAATAACTGAGTCTATGTAAAAAAAAGACAAAAACAGTAATTAATCATTTTACAGATGGTTATCTGCTGGTTGCCTGGTGACTGCTCAGCACCAGGCAACCTCCTGAGATCTCAGGTTGACCCCAAGAAATAGTTTGGCACGTGAGCGTCTGTTAAAATGTAATTTGACATGACGAATAATCCAGCTCCAGACGCTGGTAAAACGTAGCTCTAGCACTCAATTTTACTCTAAAAAGACCGGAAGTGTGACCCAAAAAAATGAATTGTAGAACTGAAACTGAATGGTGTGAAGTGAAATTGAATGGTGCGAAGTGAAACTGAAATTATACGACAGCTATTTTTTTAAAGTATAAAATACAGTTTCAAATCAAATTAATTCATTTTCAAAGTATAAAATTCAATTTCAATACACTAATCCAAATTCAGTTTTAAAAAGCATTCATTCAAGTTACAATTCAGATTCAATCTGAGCAATTCAAATTCAGTTCCTGATGGCACCAATTTCTGCCCATACTGTTGCAGCAACAGCAAAACACGCAA
>VURO01048475.1:6089-31330 GCA_015108175.1 Pelvicachromis taeniatus
CCCGGGCTGGTTTAAAAAAAAAAAAAAAAAAAAAACCCCCCCCCCCCCCCAAAAAAAACAGATTTTAAAATCCCACATGTTATGAAATAAACAATCAAACATAAAACACATTGATGTTAAGTGCACATCAGTTCCAGTCAACACGAGCGGCAACATATAAAATCAGCAACATGCTGTTTCTTGTTCTCATCACAGTGTTATATAACAAGTCAGCTCGGAGCCTGTACCTGTCACTGCAAACATGAACCACCACAGGAATTCATTTGGGCTTTCACTTGTAACGTCACAGAGCAGCATGCGATCATGGTTAAAAACAACAAGGCGAGGTTTTTTAACATTTACAAGCAGGATATTTTTGTTATCTTGTAATTCATAAAAAGAAACAAGTAAGGGGATAAAATCTTCGGCTTCAGCCACACAGTTATCCTTAGTTCTCTTCTCCATTTCCAGCAGCTAAAATTAACTTCAGCAAACTGTGTAAAGCCATTTCTCCTGCAGACCTCACCCCATGGAAAATATATTCTCATTATTTATCACGTGAAAAGATTTGCTATGAACGAGACGTGTGTCTCAGCAAGGGAGAGAAACTGTCCGTGCCTGTGTATGATAGATTGGCTGAGTGAGAGGTGGTGAACAGTCACAGGCAGTGACAGTGACAGTTTGAATACACACTGAAGGTGATGTTGCATGGACCCAGTGTGCCAAACTGCCACAGTGACAGAAATAAACAATGCTTATGTAACAGCAGATGCACCCTGTAGCTTAAAATCAAGACCATCCTCTCTCATGATTTGACACCAACGCCCTTCACCAAAGACTACCAGGATTAATTTACCCATCATTAACCTTTAGCAAAGCTACGAAGAAGAATTATTGCTTAACAAGAATGACATTTAGCCTGGCTATTCTCACAACCCAAAGATACATTGTAACATTATCTTAAAGATGCTGTGCTCTTTCATATCCACATTCACTTTAATGGCTCATTAATTGTATTTTAGCAGAATTTTATTTTTTTTTTTTAAACTAAAAACAAAATTCACATTGCTTATTGGGTCTTGTAAAACCTATTTACTGGCTGAGCTGTGGTCAGATTTTCTGAGAATATGACTCAGCATTTAACATAACATCAGCTCGGTCCAGTGCTTTTTCTAGGAAAAACCTTTGAGTCTTCTTTTAATGATCTTATTACTTCAAGGACACTGAACCTTTCTAAAAACTCACTGACGTCTCTTTCCACCAAACTCTGGTGCTACAGCGGCGTCTGTTTTGCCCTGGTGCCTTCTGAAAACCCACATTTCTCTAGGAGTGAAAAATGAAAGGTGTTCAGTGGAAATTGGCAAAATTTAAATGAGGAGGAAAATCATGCTGGGAAGAATATGGGCTGCATCTGCGAATTAGCTTTGAATTTCTCACAGCAGCCACTCCCAAAGCGACTTATGTCAGTGATTCTAGCTGTGGGGCCAACAATTTTGCGGTGTTACGCCTCTTACTGGCACAAAAATGCAGATTCTATATTAAGCATTGGAACCGCACCAGTGAAAGGAAGTATTCGGGGGGGTTACTTCACCTATGGTAAACTGTGAAAGCACTGGCGCTTTTGCACATAGAAATGCTGTTCATTATGGTTTGACCTGATTCTCATTTCTACACTAAACATTTTAGGCATAAGTCAGTTAGCTCTTTAAGATATAGCAACACAATGATGCATGTTTATACACATTTCATCAAGTGATATTCAACTATTCTAAAATATTAACAGCTGTCATTCTATTGGCTACTGAAAGAGATGCCACCTTCTAGAGAATTGATAAATCCAGGCACAGCTCAAGTGTTTCACAATGAGCTGTTTTATCAGTTTATGACATTTCCATAGATGCTCCCCTAGTTGCCACTTGAAGATGGCACTAAAAGTCAATAAATATCATTAGATTCCCCGCTTCAGATGGCTGACTTAACAGCATTAAAAAAGCATGTTTACAGCTCCGTGCAAAGATTTTCTCCCTTCCTAACAATATAGAGGTTTGCCTGGCTTAATTTGTGGCCAGTGGACTGGACCCCTGGAGTATTTTACACAATTTTAATGAAGATATCTTACAACCTTACAATCTTACAGCCCATGCAATAGGTTTGTGCCTCAGTTTTGGTGAAGGTGTGGTTTCAGTATATATATATATTTTTGGGGGGGGTTACTTAGCACCAACTGGCTAATAGATACGTTTAAAGGTGTCACATGGTCTAAATATGGTCACTTCTAGCCAACGGAAATATACCCAAAAAACTAACACAATCCAACACAGTAACACAGCAAGTGACCATCACAAAGTAAGTGTACAGTAACACAGTGAGCGATATCATTGTGGCCATCTCCATTTTTAAACTGTCTATGGTGCTAACCACGCTCTCAATCGTGCCGTCTCTTGCTCCTGCTTTGTCACAAAACGCACCCCCACAGAATGGGACGTGTAATAGCAGAGAGTTGCAAATACACTCATTACAGCTGCAACTGGGTCAGTGTACTGAAATAACACTCTAAAATGTGCAAGTTAACAGAACTGAAAAAGTTCATAAAAACAGAGATTATGCAGGCAGTTACGGCACACAGTACTCACATTTAGATTCAACAGCTGCGTGTGGGCAAACTTGGAAATATGCATAAAAATGACTTTGTCAGACACACCAGATTTAGCAAAAACTGCTTTTATCTTGTAAGCCTGAAACATTGTAAAACTGCATGCGCACAGTCCCACTGCTCACACTGAAAGTAATCCATACTGCTGTGAAACCCCTGTTTAATCTTATTCGTTAAATTCGAATCCTTACAGGCCAGAAAATGGGCCTAAACTTTACGGCCATTTTTGAATGTGCTGCATTTATTTATTTTTTTAATTTAGACCATTCAGCACAGTTTCAATAAAATATAAGTAAAAGACAAATCTCTGTTCTTCCTGCCAACAGATACAGACACCGATAGCTGGATCATTCTTTATAAAATGAATCAAATGTGGAAAAGCTCTCAATTGACCTGCTCATTATGTTTAGGTCATTTAATGAAGCCATGCAAAATGTTAGCTTCAAAGAATACCCTCAAAGTACATAGTAGTACATAGCGCAAAACTTTCATGTACTATTTCTTTCAGGCAAGACCCAATCTTAGTTTTATAATATAAGAAGAAAAAAGTTCTTGTTTAGAAAGTTTTTTCTATAACTAACCGAGCATCAAAACCCTGAAAAACAGAAAAAGCTGCAACAATTTCAAACAGAGACACACACTCGTACCCTCCACGTTTTATCAGTTTCACTAGACAAAGCTTTAAAAAAAAGTATTTTAGCTAAACTTTTAAGGGTCAAAACAAATGATAACATATGAAAGCGCTCTTTTTTAGCCTACATTTTAAAACCAAGCTCATCTTCATACTTTTCTAATATAGTCACACTTTAACAGCCACAAATGTGGCTTATTGCTGTGAAATAGAAAGAAACCGTTATATAGAACATCTAAACACCAGTGTGGACACTGATGAATCTCTAGGTCCTGAATTAGTTCTTGTTATTTTAACATTACAATGTGAAAGTTTACAGAGGGGTTCAGGATCAATGGAGCTGCAAATGAGGACCACTGACACTAAGGAATAGGATGTTCCCCTTTGGGTTGGGTACAAGGAACAACCTGTGCCAAAAGAGCTAATTAGGCAATTCAGAAACAAATTGCAAAGAGAGAATCCATTGATGGTTGAATTAAGAATGGGCAATTAATTTTCCCAAGGGTTCACATGTTTTGGAGGGTTGCACCAATAAGCTTATAAAGAAATATAATTAATACTTTGCAGAATTGAGTTTAGAAAAAAATAAATAAAGAGGTCAGGTTACAGGCACAAGTGTAATTTCTATGGAATTACCTTGATAGCATTAATGCTAAAAAAAAAAAAAAAAAAGCTAATTATCTGTAACCAACTCTTCAATTAATCTGTTCTTATGCAATATTTTCTTGTGTGATGTAACCTGACAGACAGTGAGGCTGCTGTCCACAGATCATTGCCCATCACTTTTGTTGACAAAGAACAATTTAAATAAAAGCTTCCTCTGGCTACTTTTTAATACAGATATCATTTGTTTTCACACCAGACAAAGAGCTTACAGCTTGTCTGTAACTTTCAGTCTTTATTTTAAAAATGAACTGCAGACAGACATGCAGAAGCAGAACATCCACATCCAGAGGCTAAACTTTAACTTTAACGCACAAATCTCAGGGTGCTGCAGATAAGCCTGACAATGTTACAAAACAGGCTCAAAGGAGAAAGATATCTCATTTGCTGCGGGGCGGTAGGCGCTGAGCAGATGATGAGATGAACTGGTGGAATTTTTGTGTGTGTGTGTGTGTGTGTGTGTGTGTGTGTGTGTGTGTGTGTGTGTGTGTGTGTGTGTGTGTGTGTGTGTGTGTGTGTGTGTGTGTGTGTGTGTGTGATGCTTGTGTGTGAGTGCACTTCTTAAATCCGAATCTGTGAATTGAAAGGCTCTCTTTTAGTCAGCGCGTTCAGCTCTTTACGAAAGGCTGACTCATTTGTTTCCTCCGGCTTGTCAAACCATCGCAGAGTTGCTGAGGCAAGCTCGTCAGTTACCATGGGAACAATAGGCAAGTCCTTTTAAGCCACTGGTAAATATTCCCAAACAATAACTCTTCATTTTCGCAAACATTATTTAGATTACATCGCTGTCAGAGGCTGGATACAACGCAACAAGATGTGTGCCATCATTTGTTCTCCTCCATATGTGTTTAGTACCATAATGTTTAAATGGTTTTAAAGGAAAATAGGCAGAAAATTATCAAGAAATGAGCAACGAGCAAGACGGTCATGAATATGAACACTACAAACAATGTAAACAACATAATGCATTATACATCTATGCACTTACCTCAGTGTCCCAGAACTCAAATCTCCGCTGGGAGATGCAAATGGTTCTTCACAGTGTCACACATCTGTCACTCACTGAGGCTCACCTGCAACAACAAGAAAAGACCCATCAATCACCATCACAGGAGAATCATCCTCAAGACATTTAACTACAGTCATACTATTTAAAATTACTGTCGTCGATGATGGTAAACAGTGCCTATCCATATTTTTCCAGCAGATTTCATAAATGTATTTGACCCATCTCTGCTGGCATTGGCTAGAATTTAAAGAATTATTATTATTGCACTCCTCATTTGAAACTGACATCCACACAGGCTATGCAGTGTAAGCAGCATGTAAGCCAGTCAAGCAAGTAACTTGGAGTGACACAGAATAAATCACTGTAGGAATGGAAACTTCTGAAATGTCAACAACCTTTAAACAATCCAACTTTTATCAATTAGTTTAGTTTAGAAACATCTGTGTATGGCCTTACAGATGTCACAATCAATATAAAAGGAAAACATTCTGCAAATCACAAGCTGTACAAGTGCAGTAATCATATGCACAATAATCTGCCAGCCTACATGATTATAAAACCTGGTAAAATTTGTTTATTATGCAAAGGTTTGCAAAAATAAAATAACAGGGACAACCTTGCAGGGCTTAAAATAATGGAGTCAATGCATAAGTATATCAAGCTACGGTTAATCTAATGGCCACTTGAGGCTGGCTCCAAGAGAGAGACAATCCCCACAGACTGTCATGCTAACTTTAGAGAATTAAAAAACATGTTTACAGCCTGGTACAAAAAGAGGCTCAGTCTCTATAGATAACTAACAACTATATAACAAGCTGATAGTGGGTGAATCTTTATTTTAAAACTCTTATTGGATTCTGGGGTCAGAGGCACGGCCACTTTGGCTCATAGGTGCCCCCACAGAAGGAGCTGTAGATATCTTTGTGCTGTTGCAGCACTTTACTGAAATGATCTTACAAATAATAAGGGCCTCTGCCTTATATAAACTGTACAAGATGTTTTTGCTGAAGTTTTGATGAGTGAAATTTTTGTATTTATTAATCTGCTACCTAGCACTAATTAGCCTTTTGTTCAAATATGGTAACATCTAAAAAGTTCCAAAACGGCCCATAGTGCTGATCAAAACAATATTGGCTTCAAAATGCCTAATCCATAAATACCTAGGGTCGCCTTGGTTACGATCGTCTTTTATACTGTCTATAGCAATAAGATGCGACTAACAATTCATTTGCATCAACATGTCAAATGTTTCCCAGTGTATTGTCTGTTTGGTCTATGACACATGTGAAAACAAAAATGCCCATCCACAAGGAGCCGACTTTAAACACCCATTTTATCCAAAATATGTCAGCAAACTGAGTCATCAACTAATCTTTTCTGGTCTAAAGATTGATGGCTTTTTAGTAACTGCAAATATACTCCAAAATGAGCAAGAGCAAACAGCAAATGACTCAAGCGAGAGATATGCAGTCATGACAATGGACAAAGCAGCTGACAACACGGAAATCAGGGACGGTTGCTACAACGGTTCACTAAAAGACACGCAGCAATCATGAGAAACATTTCTACTTTGGAGAGATCCATTACCAACAACCAAAATCATTTCTGTGTCATAATGGAAACTGTGTGCATTTTTCTCCAGTACTTTTGAAGGTTATTTTGAGTCACGGCACAAGGAAATTTTCAAGCTCTTATTGTTGCATAGCAACAGTCAGCTGGCCAACTTGTTGTCGTCGCCTGCTAAAAATGCATCCTGAGGATCCACACCCATAACATTTCACTGCATTTGACAGAATAAATCATTGTTTAGTGACACACAAAAAGGCCTATGCAGATCTCTGAGTAGCAGAAAGAGTCACATCACTGAGCAATCCATTTGCTTTAAGTATTTCGAACACAGCCTTGTGTTTATCTGACCGAGTCTTACATTAGCAATTCATCACTAAGAGCCAAGGCAGTCCCATCTGTCTGGGATGATGTGTGTACCCTCTCCACCTATTGTAAGCTCTAAAGAAGGTGTTTATTTTCCGTCACCAGATGGAGTATATTCAGTTTGTATGACTCATCAAATCTGAGGGTAACAGCGGCTCTGGGTTGAGTGAATAGATCAAAGTGAGGGACAAGGACTGAATAAGAGAATACAAACGAAATCGGTGACCTAAATAGATTACATGTACAAGGACAGAAACATATTATATAAAGATAAGGTTTGAAAGATTTTATCATTAGTTCTTTAGAAACAGAAGTTAGAATAGTTCCCATTAAATGTGATCACTGTGTCTCACTGACTCAATATGGTATAAAACGCAGTATCTTCAATCCCAGGGTGGGTCTATAATAAATAGTTTTTACCATTAATATGAATGGAATTCATCAGGCCCTCCCCAACACACAAGCTGCACAGGAAATATTTGAAGAACATGACAAGCCCAAGGCATTGCTCTGGCCTCCAAACTTTAAAACTTTTAAAGTTTACTTACTTGGGTGATTCCTCTCCAGTCTCCAACCATCCCATCCCTGTATTTGCGTGTAAACAGTGCACTCCAGCCAACCGTCACTGTTGGCTAAATATGCCATGCACCTAATGAGGTCCTAGCCAATGACAATAGGCAAACTTTCCTTGAAGGAATGCTCTTCCTCTATGAAAGACTTTCTCATTGTCCTGTGGCAGGACTCACAAGGGATCAGTAGTGTGCCAACCCATCCTGTTTACAACACTTCAAATCTTGTGTTACAATTCCAGTGCTCAACGCTCTGCTAAATAGTGCGTGCAGTTAAAACAAAGCCAACTAACTATCCCACTAAGTCATTTTTGCACTTTGTTCCAAGACCGAGCAGTTAACACACAACATGCTCCAAGTTAAGAATTTATTTGAACTTTTATTCGATCAAAAACTAAAAGCTATAATATGTGTTAAGACCTCCCTAGTTTCAGTTAGGCAGACCCTCTGCTATTCAAAGGAATGTTTTTTTTTTTTTTAAAGGAGAAAAAAAAGTTAATTCAGGCATAGCTGATAAGCAAAGCTGCCACGTGGAAGTCTCCATTCTCATGTAACTAAAAAAACCCCAAACCACAGTTTTAAGTCGTGCAGCCTTGTAATTCAACAACATAAAATACCCTATTACCCTAACTTAGAAGCTGCAAGGAGTCCTTCCTCATTTTAGCATGTAGAAGGACTCGTGCAGGGTTCACAGCTGCCGTCAGATTTCACAGTGCTATAGACATGATGGCTGCTCTGTAAGGCTATGCAAAGTTAAATGCTGATGCTTGGAAATTCAAACTTATACGTGTTTTGCTAAATGTGCAAAGTACAGAATTCTTTTAAAATGGGCTGAGGATTTTATTCTTTACATTTGTAATAATCTTACTATAATGATCGTAGCGTGCGTATCCATGTATATATTTCTGAATGTCGGTTCCTCAACTCTTAGACGCGTTAATCACTCTGGGTTATTTAACTATTGTAGGGTCTTTACCTTACACTCCTCAAGCACATTGAGGAGACCACTGTTGTGATTTGGGGCTATAAGTTCTTTTTTTTCTTTTTAAATTGCTTTTAATTGGGTGTAACTTAATATATAAACTGCCAATGGTACCAGGTTAATCAGCATAAACTAATTCCCAATATAACACTCAAATGATGTATTTTAAGTGTTGTAGATTACCTCAAAACCAACGGCAACATTACAACTACTTCATGTGTATGTTGTTGAAATTATGTGACATTTGTAAATACGTTTTGCTAAACCATTTTAGTGCAGGACTTTGAGGTCACTGAAATGTGTCATGCATATCTGTCGTCATCAAACAGTGACGCTAACAGTTCATGTAACTGCTTATTTTGCCTTATACAGTTAATATGTAGTTTGCAAAGAAGAATAACATTAAATATATGCATTAATTATAAATTTGTTTGGGGTTTATGGCCAGCCATTTTTTTATTCTCACTACATACACTGAAATAATGAATGAAATGAAAGAATCTTCTGTTGAGACTAAAGGAGAAAGTTCAACCTGATGGAACATGGTTTTATTTAATTTTTTAAACGATTGAAATATTTTTATAAATATTGGTAACCTAATGAAATAACATGCATGTCTGTTAAATGAACAAGTGCCAGAGGCCCAGCCAAAACTGTCCATAGAGCAGGGTTTTGCTAGTTATATTTAATAAAAAATACTGAGATAGATATTGATAGAATATCTACCTGATAGAATAAAACCCTATTCTATCAGGTTGATCACTTTCTCCTTTAGTCTCAACAGAAAATTCTTTTATTGAAATCATCACAGTATTAAGGTGAAGCAGTGATTTCATTCACATCACCTGTTATTAATATACAACCTAGAAAGCTGAGCAGCCCAACCATGCAGACATACTCTGTGTGTCTCACTAAACACACTGAAACCTGGAATCTGTTTGGGTCTAAGCACTGTGCCCATAGGCTAAGCTTTCAAATGATAAAACCATCTTTAAAACTGTCAAGCTGGTAAAATCCAAAAACAACATAAGATTATAATCTTAATGTTGGGTCAAGGGTGCTGCGTGTGCCATGAGCTGCCTCCTCTCCTGTACTGGCTGCATGGACGTACACGGCTAACAGCTGCGCCACTGAGACGTGTTCAACCCTAATGGACAAACAGGTCTATGAGACTAAGTAATGTTATGTGAGCCATCTGTGTTTATCTTACTGTCTTTATATGTAAAACCCTTTTAACTTGAGTTTAATTGTTAAACAGATGGGCAATATACTGTACAATCAATGATTGTGTCAGTAAAATAACAGGAGACGCATGGGCGCCAATGCATGACATGAGGGGAAAAAACAAAAAACACACACAACCTTAGGAACTTGACGCCTTAGCAGCTGTGTGTACAATACTCATCATTCACTACAGACAGATGAATCACACAGGTTTCCGTAACTGAGAGACTTATTAAACCAATGTCAACAAACGCAAGGTTAAAGCCACACAAAGTACAGAGAGCCACTCTTTACATGTGCTGCACTCGGAGGAGGGGAGACGAGATCGGCACTCAAGAGCTTTACAGTTATTCTTTCCTGGTTATAATAAGCAACAGAAACAAACTATGCTTGTTTGTGTAAACAAAGATGAACTAATTAACTGTGAGCTTGGACTTTTCTGCAACACAGTTTCACATTATTCTAGTAAGTGATGGCAGCTTTGTTGTTTTTGCTGCTGGATGAAGCCCTGTTGACGAGCAGTCATGAACAAACCCAATCAGACAATTGGACAGGGGCTTTTTCAATGAGCATGCCAGGGAAAGAATTTAAAAAAACTTTGAAATTTAAAATAAATTTCACAGCCAAGTCAAGTTAGATGTGCTACAAATTTAGCTTTCACCACATGCGACAAACATATGTTGGAATGTGAGGGTTCAAAACAGACTTTAGAACCATCTGCAACAAAAAGGGGAAACAAATACTCTCACTACAGATGCAAATGTTGGAGTTGTGTTAACCAGCAGTGTGAAAACTGGGTGCAGTACCTTTAAGTAGAACTTACAAAGTCCTAACACTTAGTCGACGTGTTCTGCAGACACTGTGACAAGTGGTTTGTGATCACACCAGTCGTTTCTTTCATCTGCACCACCAGCATTTCAACTTCACATGAGCCAGCAGCTGTAATCAAAACTGATAAACACCCACGATGTTCAGTAATTCAAATATTCAGTGTGCATTTTGGAAAGCAGATTTCAGTCACTATAACCTCAGAAAGCATAGCAGTGTTTCCCAACGACGAATGCTAACAGTCTTCCAAGTATTTCTGGTGAGTCATTAACATTCTGATTATGCTCCCATCAACCTACAAGTGCTCCAACTCTGCCAATGCCTTAGCAATTTGGGTTACAATTGGGTTTAAGCTGGCTCACTCTCACGTTACAATTATGACAGTCTTTGTTATCAAGCAGCTGCTTCTCCAGAAAGGATCTCACAGTACAGTTAGACTTCAACTCCAGCATCTTGAACTGCAGCTGGAGTTAATGGTCTTTATTCTGCTGTGGAGATCTGTGAGCCACAGGATCACTCTAGCCACAGCAGGTAGGGAACTCCTTTGGTACACTGAACCCATCAAGAGCAAAGCACAACAAAGACTATTATTCCCAGTTGTAGGCTAAGATGTTGGAGTCCATATGATGGATGAGAGACTCATTTAAGAGGCAGCTAATACTACTGCTCAATGATTTATCTGTCACAAAGAGGAGAAATTTCTAAATTGTATTATTTAATAATGATTCATTTTTAAAACCCTTTAAAAATCATGCACATGCAAACGTATGTATGGGAAATATGGTAAAGGTGGCATGCTCATGCTTACGGCCTGTTTGCCATTTTAATATTTGCACAGGTAAGTTATCAGGCAAGAGCAAATTGGGATTACTGTTTGCTTTCACTCTGTTCTAATCTAATCTAATTCTTGATACTCATGAAATGGGAGGTGTAATTGAGTTTTTTGCATTACCTACTTCACTTTATGATACTAAAAATTATTTGTCATGGGGAGAGTGCCTCCTTGTCTTCACATAAAAAAACATCTCTCCTCAGCCTAAAAGTGAAGTAAAACTTGATGATGATATGAAACATAATCAAAGTCAAGAGCACACGTGAGCCAAAGTCATAAATGCCAAGTGAGAAATTGTGACTACATCCCCAAAAAATGGGGGACAAGGAAAAGAAACAACAACCACAAAATCTTCCCTAAACGGAGGCTGCACACATATGAGAATTTGTTCAACTTCTCTTGTCTGCCCTAAATGAGCTGGGCCAGGTTTCAACAGTCCAACACTGGGGACGTTTCAAGGTCAGCTTAGCTCAGTCAGCCATGAATTATTGAACCTGAGCAAGCTGTCTCTCCCTGCACAGTTTGGCCCCCTTCTAACGCCATCTTTTTGTCTTCAAGTTTGCTCGCTATGACCATAACAAATTACATTATTACCAGCAACCATTTAATGAGCTCAGTTGTTTACATTTCCTTTGTTCTAAAAATCAGTTTAGCGAGAAAATCAGAACCCAGAGTCAAATACAGTCTTGTTTCGACCATCAATACAAACAGATATTATCCAATGAACTCCAATTAGACTCTAGTACGGTTATATAGTTTTGTAAAGATAGGCTTAATAGCAGGTTTAGACTATACATTTACACAAATCTCAGTGTATCTCAGACAGATAGACAGACTGGATACAATGATGTATAAGAACTGTTTTGCCTATTTTTAGGTCGTCAATGTACGACGTGTTTCAAGTTAGGCTATTTTTGTACTAATATTGTCCAAAGAAAATGATCAGTCACCTTGCTCATTAACATGCAGCAAAATTCAAATCACTGACGTTACCAGATGACTAAAATGTTCCTCATTGGTGCTCATTATTATCACAGACTTTAGCCAGACATTTTCCCTGGGTAGGTGGATTAACTCTAATACCTGACTATGGTGGAGCAATCTGCTATAATCTCCCTGTGCCTCTCCCCACTGTAACTCCAACCTGCCACTCACCTGCAGAGTAGGCTGTCCACTCAGGAATGGAATAAGTTTATTTATAGTTAAAAACAAAAAACAAAACAAAACCCACCCCAAAAAGCTCTCGTTCCCCCAGTCTGCACAGAATGGTAGCCACATACAGTTTGAAGAGAGAGAAGCAGACAGGTAAACACACATCTGTGGGATACTAACTGACCAAAAGGTCATTTTGGTGAGTAAAGGTCACTAACAAGCAGGCAACAATGACTAAAAGATCAATATGTGCAAATCAATACGGCTACCCCTCGGACACGTGGACAGACACAACTACCTACTTCTTTGGCAGATGAAATATATATAGCAGGCAGATATTAATAGAAAGAAAGAAAATACAGGTGTGAATAATAGGGAAGGCCGAGAAAGTGAAAAATTGGCTGCCATTTCTCCCTCATCTTCTCCCCTCATCCCTCATAGGCCAGGCAAAGGGGAACTGAGGCGTACGCACATCCTGGGCTAAAATTAGCTCCGCTGCAGCTGCAGGGCCAGACATGTTGGGATGGGCCTGTGCATCTAAGTCCACACACACACACACACACACACACACACACACACACACACACACACACACACACACACACACACACACACACACACACACACACACACACACACACACACACACACACACACACAGATTTCACCAATTAGACAGGGTGAACCACAACACACAACAACACAGGTGATTGCCAATGGCATCCTGCCCCCATCCTGTGCTCCTCAAACTGAGACACACAAATGCTTTCAATGCAAATGTTGTGTGTACACA
The DNA here is from genome assembly GCA_015108175.1 of Pelvicachromis taeniatus. Taxonomy (NCBI): domain Eukaryota; kingdom Metazoa; phylum Chordata; class Actinopteri; order Cichliformes; family Cichlidae; genus Pelvicachromis; species Pelvicachromis taeniatus. The sequence goes on from VURO01048475.1 coordinate 19,337, forward strand.
AATCCAGACACAGGATAAACAGGTGCAGTCGGGTCCTCCACAGTGCCCTTCAGTTTCTTTATAGTGAATAATTTACAGTGAGTTTTAATGAACATCATTTTTATACAGTTATCTTCTCTTTTTAAGTAAATTCCATTATACTGTAGGGCCATTTCCTGTGTATTAAGCGGAGTGATACAGTTTATTTTATCATGAATAAAATATGTCACTTAAGGTGGTATTCTTGGAATATCATATTTTGGAGTAACAATTTTACTACATGCACAAACATGCACAAAAATGAGGAAATTGCAGATATACCAGAGACATCACCTGTTTAACAAAAATAAATAAATACTTATGGCGGCCAGTGCTACCCTGCAGTGTCCTAGTAGATGCCCAAGTGCTATAAATTTGAAAATCTTAGGTGATTTTCAGAAAAGTTGACCCCTGATCTTGACCTTGAGTCCAAGGTCACTGGTATTCAAACTCATCCAAGATTTTTAGTACCCGCACCTATGGTATCAATTTGAAAGTCCTAAGTGACTTCCTTCTTGAGTTATCGCATTTACAAGATTTTCTGTAAACTTGACCTCTGATGTTGACCTTGAGGTTCGCCCAGCCACCCTGCCCATTTGCATGCCTGCCTGCCCGCCCACAAGGGAACAATATCCTATGAGCATTTACAACTGAGGGGTAAAAAAAGGAGAAAAACACATACTTTCAATGTCATCTCCTCATACACCTCTGAACTGCCACATCTACTGTTACAGTATTCCCCCATTTCAATACAGACCTCAGACTTCTACAGAAAGCAAGCATCAACTTCTGTCTCAAATGGCATGACTTGCATATTGAGAATCCTCAACTTTAATGAAAGCTTGGTCTTGACTCAGGCACCAAACAACAGATCAGTGGTACAGTCTGCATTGTTCAAGTTCAGTAGGTAAAGTGTAACCATGCTATCAAAGGGCTCCTAGGGTTTGACCAACACTGGTGCGTTCCACTGTAACATCTAAGGAAAAGCATTCAGCACACACCATCTTACTAGGCCTATGTCTGCACATAGCACAGTGAAAAGAGTGTTGGGCCAGAGCTACGCAGCCTTGGTTATCATCTGCCCCACAGATTACATTTTGCTATGTGCGACTTTGTCCACATCTCGAAATGAAATTCAAGTTGACATGCCACTATTTTGACACACTGCAGATACACAAGTGCAAACGAGACTCCCAGGAAGTGATTTTAAGTAAGCAACCAAGTGCACCCCATCCCTACCAAGGAGACCATCTTGAAGCCACTTCTAAATAACCGAGCCCCACACCATATCTCCAAAAAAGATCCTAGATAAGGTTTGCAGGAAGCTCAAGTCCACCATCCACAGCATCCTCTTCACCACAACAGCATCCACATCAATGCAGACTGTCCTAATCTGTCAATCACCCCCATGCTTTTTCCCAAGACTTGTGGCAAGTACTTCTGGGTCTTGTGAAAAAAAGGCCCACCCACCTCACACTCAGAAGCAAACTGCTTCAGTGCAAGCTAGAGGTAATCATTCAATGATGTGAACAGAACCACATCATCTGCAAAAACAGATCCTGAGTCAACCGGGTTTGTGAGCTTTTGCCCAGTCACTCTACATGTGTTTTATTGACCTGGAAAAGCATATAAACCACATTCTGGGGTATCGTGTTGGGGAGGCATGGTCACATTGCCAGCAATAACTCAGACATTTTCCTCATCAGAGTTTGACTCCACCAGGTCGCTTTTGATATAATAATAATAATAACAATAATAATAATAATAATAACAACAATAACAACAATGCTTGAATGGCCTAGTTTTTATCATTTTTAACATTTAACTACAAAGAAGATCTTTGTCTATTATCTATTAATGGACAGAAATAACTGCAAAGCGACTTTGCCAAGCTCTGCTTAGGGCCAAGCACCACTACCATGCTTGTCCTCTAATGCTGTCCAATGCATGACCACAAGCTACATGGTTAACATTATTCTGCACCACACAAATGCCTACTGTGCTACATTACATTTATAAGCATAAAACAGGATGCATGAGGTGGAGGAGAGTGCTTTTTATCAGTTCCCTGACATTTTAGATAAAGACACATGACCACTAATCCCACTACTGACAGTGTTTTCACGATGTGTGAGTGTGTGTGTCATACATTTAATGTCACTCTAGAGAAATAGAGGAAAGCTCTCTACTGCTGTTTAAGCTGCTCAGTCGTTTTAACAATGAGCAACTCTGAGCTTTCATTACATGCCAAGACCACTGGACTGCCCACAGGCTGAGACCGCAACCCGAGGATTTGGATCAGAGAACTTAGTCCCTGAACTTCCTTCCATCCCAGTCATACAGTATGAACGAGAACAATGTGGGCCGCATTTTGGCTCCATTCACATCACTGCAGCAGACTCAAAGAAATTACATCAGCTGCGCATGGCACTGCTCTATGAAATCTGCAAGGGACTGTAGCCAAGTTAATAAGCATTAGTCTCAAAGATCTGGTCATTCTCTTGCTCAGTTACTTTAGGGCCTACACATCTTAAAACAATCAGACTAAGTACACCAATTTTACTGCATTTCAGAGTTTCTTTAAATGTCTATTTCATGTGGACTGTTTAAATAAACCCTCCAGAAAACATGAGAAGCCTCTACATTCTTCCTTATCTTTTCCATCATATCACAACAACAAATAACTGGCAATAATTCAAAGGCTCCTGGAATCAAACAAACTTTGGCATCTGCTCAACTTCAGACAGGCACTGAGTCGTGACCGGCAAGCAGGGCAGGAAAGCGGAAAGCTGACCAAAGGGAAGGTAAAGCCCAGGAGAGAACAGGAACTTCTAAGAATATGATGGCCCAACTTTACTGGCCCTTGTCACCTCCCGGTCACTACAACAGAGGAGGAGGAATGGGTCACTTATGAAGCAGAAACATTTGTGAGCTCCACCTTCTTAAGGATTTGCTGATTTCTGCTTTACTGTTAACTGATGAGTGCACCTTCAGTTTCTGCTTGTTGAAAAAGTGTTAATTGTTTATGAGAAATGGAGCAACCAGACTCAACTGGAGATTAAACTTAGTTGAATCAGCGCTGGAGCAAACACCAGTAAGCCAGCTGTCTGCAGATGTAAGGATAATGTCTGATGTGAAGAAACAAACCCAGAGTGGTAAATTAGTGGGTGGAGGTTTCTGCTCTACTTGTGCTGAAACTTATTATTAAACTACTGTAGATGCCCCTCTATATGTAGTTGAATGTCTACCAAAAGGTATCTTTCCGGGCTACAGAAAACCCTAACAGTAGATCAAATAATTTGGGATGCACTCAAATAGTCAACTGTTTGGATATTGTGTTGTTGTGTAAAATATTGTGTTTTCAACTTCTGAATTGGGTACATGACATCTTTCTTATCTCTCAGAAGTGACGATCACCTTCAGGTCACCTAATTGTTTCTAATTAGCGACTCTGTCATCATCCATTACTGACCTGTCAAACCTATTTAGTAACATTTTGCCACAAAAGTGCTAGGAAAAAAATCTTTAGACTGTATTGCTTTTCTGCACCCACTGCTATCCTGCTGGGTTCTCTCTCTCCACAGCTACAACTGCACTCACATGGAGGCAGTACAGCATGTCATGAAAAAACAGTTAAGACGTATCCTATTACTTTCAACTTTGACTCTCACTGATCATTCCATCCATCCATCTTCTTCCACTTATCCCATTCAGGGTCATGGTAGAGCATACCCCAGCTGTCACAGGGCGAGAGGAGGGCTACACCCTGGACAGCTTGCCAGTCTTTTGAAGGGCTAACACAGACACAAACAACCCTTCACACTTACAATCACACGTTTGACAAGTCACAATCCCCAATTGACTTAACATGCAGTCATACCTCTGGACTGTGGGAGGAAGCTGGAGTGCTTGGAGAGAACCCACACAGGGAGAAGGAGAACATGCAAATTCACATTAACTACTTTAATTCAGAGTCTAACCTCACAGATGTGAAACAGATATTCAAAAATTCCTCCAAAAATAGTGAGATAGTTGCTGCATGACAATGATGTAACTGCAAAAAGACACAGGCACTCAGTAACCTTGCTTTTATATATAAATATAACAAGACAACAACCAGTTGAGTCAAGTCCCCTATTGGTGCAGTTGAGTTGTGCTCACTGCAGCAGACGGAGATCGTTGCAATGTGCTAGCAACCTGTCTGCTACACCAGACAATTACTTACAAATATTTGCCAATCCATCTGTGAGTGATTGCAGTTAGTATGAGTTGGGCCAGGATTCACTGGAGACAGGTTGCCTCCCACTAAGCGGCCTTTGCAGTTACATTGAAAGCAATCGAGGTTGAAGTTGTTGCATGCTCAGTCTGTGAGAGATCAATTGGCTGCTTCAAGTACTTGGAATCGATTGCCAAATGTACAAAAAAAAAATTCAATACAATCATCAGGCAACCACCAAGTTTTCCTAGCCGCAAGGAGGTTGCAGTCCTATTTTAATTCTAGTGTGAATGAGCCATTAGCAACATTTCCACTTCTTCAGTTTGCCATTTAATGTCAATGTCAGTTTTTTAAGTAGGAAAAATACAACTTTCATTATGCATGGTTGATAAATACCTGCTGGTAATTACGTATTCACTATGGCTGAGTAAAGCGGCGGCTTAAAATTTAACTTGATCTAACGGCACAAGTATATCAACAGAGGTATGCAAACATAACAGTCAGTGGCAGAAATGCACTAAAGCAGGTGAAAGCTTGTGACACACTAATATCAACCAGTCTTACTGTACAAAAGAACAAAGGCAAAGCCTTTTATTGTCTCACATGGGAACAGGCAACTTCCCTTAGGGGATAGTACAGTTAATCTTACACAATCAAAACATTCACACAGACTCAGCAAACAAAAATGTAAATACTGCCAGCAAGCACCACCTAAATATAAACAGGGACAGCTTTAAATGTTTCCGCTGCAAGCACATGTAAACGTCTGTCACATCATATCAGAAAGGTTTGACTTAGGTGTTTGATAAAGCTGGTACACTGATGTGTTCTCCCTTTGTCTCATATTTGATGTACTGTCCACAAGCACTGTTTATTAAATGTTCTGTGCAAACTGTATGTTTAACAGTTCCTATATATGCCAACCGTATGTGTGCTTTAAAGGCTTTACGTATTTTCTCATGCACTTTTGTACAACTGACAATAAAGAAGTGATGGCTGCTTTTTTAAGATGCAATTCATAAGTCAAACAACTACGGCCTCAAAAAAAAAAAAGTCTTAGAGGCCAGTCTGTGTACCCCTAGGGAAAAAAGTGTTCTCTGACCGAAATGCATGTGATTGAAGGCAGTCACTGGATGAAATTGGTTGCAAAGTGGCATACAGTGTGGTGCCAAAAAATTTTCCCTAGCAACCCAGGGTTGGGGGATACATCACTGAATGGTCTCGATACCTGTGTGACTGAAGCATGAACAAGCATTAATTTGTCAATAAGTCAATGAATCAATTGACAGAAAATGACTCAGTGAGAAATTTATCATATTAGCCAATACAAGTGAAAATATTTAGTGGTTCTAGATTCTCCAATGTTCTCAAATATTTTATCTCAATGGGACCTCCAGGTTAAAATGTAAAGCTACTTTTATATGCTCTCTCATCCACCAGGTGGATCTTTTGCTTGTTAGGCAAGTTTGTAAACCCATACACTATGGAGCCATTTAGATAAAATATATAAAATATATTATTTAATATAAACCTTTTATCTTTGGGTTTTGGATATTTGCTCACCTTCTGAATACACTTTAAGATACTGAAAACTACAGTTTGGCTTTCACAATACGAGGAAATCGCGATTATGCGACAGTGTTTAACAGTACAACGATATATGTTGGCTATACAGTTACTATTACTTTCTGCGGTATTTGTAACACTGCTAAAAAAAACATACCATTTTGAACATTACAGCAATAATTAGGTTCATATAGATGAAAGTTCCTGATGTATGTCAAGGAATGTTTTGCAGTGTTTTTAAAATCACATTCTGTAAGATTTATTGGTTGTTAATAACTTTAACACACATTTACAATATTTTCTTACATTTTAAAGATTAAGTAAATAATCTGCAGGAAAAAAATATGGTAAATACTGATATATGCATGATGGATAAATTCTATGCTGATGCCAATGTTAACATTTAGTTCATTTTGCTGTTTCTATATAATTTGTTTCCTCTTTTGTACAAAAGAAACAAAGAAGCCTCCATTAAGACTGAATGTAATGTTTACACCAGTGAACATTTAGGCATCACAAAACCGATGTGAAACACGAGGCCCTGATTATACATTAGTGGATGCCTACAAATACTGTTAGTTGTAAGAGTAGTTCAGCACAAACATCATGCTGCTCAGCCTCTCATGAACTCATGTCGGAGAGATACACTGTACATCATGGAGACAGCCAACACACAGACAGAGCTCATACCTGGCAGTGCGGTGAATCAGCTGCCCCACGGCTCTCTCTGCATGCCAACCACATATCCAGCTGACTCAAGACCACACGCAACATGATAAAACCGACTCCTCTGAAGTCTTTAATGTATGTGTAGAAACCAATTTAAATGTGAAATAATCGCCAACAAAAAGAAAATGCTCTAATCTGAAATCCCCACATATTCAGAGTCTACAGGGAGGAATTGTGAGGTTTCTTGTGTGCTTGTGGACACGTAGGGACAACAACAAACATGGTGATGCAGCTCGTCTCTGCTGGAAGGAAAGGAAGGGCAGGGGGCTGCCTGCCTGTGTGATCCTCTGGTGCTGTGGGTGAGTACAATGGAAAATAGTCCCCATTGCTAATCTATGGCAGGCTAATTACAGCTTTGATCCCCTAAGCGTGTGCATCACTGTTGGTGGGTGGGAAGGAGGCAACACACTACTGGGCTCAATACCGTTATGGCAAAACTTGTTTTGGCTCAGAGATGTCTCAGTTTGCTCACAATCGGTGCAGAGGTGGAACCAATGTACAGGACTGAGCTGTCAAACACGTATATCTTACATACACTATATAAATACAAAGGTCATAACAGTCCTTAAAACATCAGCCAAGAGTTTTATGAGCATACAATCCTTCATCCAGTAAATCCACCAGGTTCACAATATGATCCAAAGTCACAGACAAGGTTACCATTTACTTCACTGAGCAGCACATGAAACCCAACTCATGGAGACATGAGACACAGATTAAGTGGGTAACTGGAGTTTCTGTCTAAAATAGGCCGCAGCTCTGATGATAGCCTAGTCCCAAAACACATGGTGGTGGAAATACAGCAAAGGAGGAGGAGGAGGAAGAGAGAGGAAGATGAGGGCTGAGGATGAGCAGCAGATGGCTTGGAATTATCTAGATCTTGAGCTCCACACCTTTGCTCATTAAACCATTAGTGTAATGGTGGCTTATCAGCCCAGACCAATATCACTCCAAGCAGTATCCTTTTAATTTACTGGTGTTAGTGTTGAGCCACAGCAAAATGTCAGCATGGAAGGAGGAAAGGAAAAAGTAAGATGCAAACAGACTTGGCTTGCTGAAACCTCCACCAGAACCTGTGCCGTTTTAAAGCAGACTTTGTGGGTTTCCAAGTGGCTTGCATTAGTTATCCCACTATTAATTAGGACCATTTTCCCCTATGTCAATAATGGTCATTTAATGTGTATTAATAAAGCAAATTTAAATGTTATTTTTTTAATATTAGTGCAGTTACACTAATAAAGCTTGGCTGACATTCAATCCCAAGGCACTTCTCAATCCCATGGCACTTGGCTCGAAGCATATAAATATATGTCACTACCCCATTTGGAAACTACTTAACTAGAGTGATACAATGCTCCATCCAAGTACAGTTTATTAAGTATTATTTTTATTTGTTTTTTTTTCCCTTTTCTTTTTTTTTAATCCAGCCTTACTTTAGTTTCAGTAATTTTTCCTCATGATCAGCTTATCAGTCATCTATTAAGCCCTAACCTCCATAAATGCTGCTATATATAAGTTGAATAACTTCTTGGCTGATTAATTGATCAAGCAGCATGCATTAGGTTAATTAGCACAGCTTTGTTTAAGTTATTTGCTCATACCTAAGCCTCAGAACATGCGTATAGCATGCATATAACTATAGGAATGGATCTATGAAGAGACTTGATATCACCTTGAAGCTGCTTCAAGTTTACAGTTATTATGGTATAAAGGCTTAAAACACACACATAAACAGACTGGCCATTTTGACGTGTTTCTAGGTTATTTACTCTGGATCAACGAATCCGTCTAAAAAAGTTATAAATGCAGTCGAGAGTTTTAAACCTGTGACTTCCGCTTGTATTTTTTTTTTTATATCAATTTCAAAATAAAACCGTTTGTTAAAAAAAATGCTGCAACGTATTGTGAAATTCAGCTACGTATTTATATGTTTGTATAAATTGCGGAGGATACATGTAGTTGGTGGTGTAATGTGACAACACAATCACTGTTTAACCTTAAACACTGAAGACACCCTGCAGTCCTAACGGTCACGCAGCTCTGTTAGCCAGGTAGTTAACTGCTAGCAAACCAACACTGCCACGAAGCCTGAACCTGTACGTCAACGTTAGCTACCTTAGCTCGGCTCGAATGCCGTTAGCACGCCTTCTACAGTCAGCAGCTGTTGGACATCCTCGTTTTTCCATCAGTCGTGACCAGGCCGAGGCGGCTGACTGCTGCCAGCCTGGCTTCTGCTGTGTGGTCCCTTTGCTAAAAGACACCCCGCATAAGCCTCCTCGCCGCTGGTTTACATCCACATCAACACAACAACTGTGCTGTGATGTTCCAACTCAGCAGCAGCAGCAGCCCCGGTCTGCGACTACCTGGAAAATTCTTCCTCTCGTAATAGTAAATTAAATACTCACTCGGACTGAAGCTGGTTATAGGGATGCTACACAGTGGCTGTTTTGGGGAACCGGGAACGGTGTTTGGCCAGAGCGGTCACCCAGGTCGTCTATCTTCCCTTCTTCAAATGGTCCCTCTCTCTACCAGCAGTACCTCCGTATGATCTCTCCACACTGCAATGATGGTGCTGAGGCACAGCGAGACACGATTGGCCAGGCTGAGCGGAACTCACTGAGCTTTGGTAATCTCCGACGACCTGCAGGGGGAGTAGCAGTGGTGCGTTCAAGGCCGTAGGCAAAGTTGCAATCCAATTTTTCTAACGCACTCATATTAGCCGTTCAAATATTTCAAAAATGTGTATGATTATCAATCCAAAATCTGAAACCCCCACCAGCCACGGGATCTGTTTAAGAGAGAAAAGATAAAAAGATCAAGATACGATTTTATTATCCCGTTGTTACAGCAGTTAAAAATTAAACCCAACAAACATATGAGATGTGATATCTTAAATAGTTGAATGGTATGCACCTCAGTAAAACAATACAACATGACAAAGCATATATCTAGAGAAGATAATACTATTGTGAAATCAGGATAAATAAAGGGTGATAAATGTAGTAAAACCAGTATAAAAAATATAGAACTTAAACAAATATTCAGAGCTTCTCTGTTTAAATTTTAATAAAGAAGAATTTAAATGGCATTATGTTAAGTTTAAATTGTTACAATTTAAACATAATTGTACTAGACAATGAATGAATAATAAAGGGACTTATTACAGCAGATTTGCCTATGACATAGATTTTCCTCTGTGCAGCAGGGCAAACATGACCGTTTTGTTCCACAGTATGACCAAAGAGTAGGGGTTCACCTACTCCCCTTGCTGCAACACTCAGTGGGTGAAAGGTGTTGGACAGGAAGCTGTTTCTAAAGAGTTTATTTTCACAGAGTTCCGTCAGGCTTCTGGTTGAACCTCGAGAGATTTTACAGGCAGAGAAGCAGGATTATCATCCTTAGTGGTTCAGTGTTTAACGTGAGGATAAAATCTCTCAGCACACGACAGTCCCAGCATGAGACACACAAAATCCAAAGAACATGAACTAATGTCACTTTGTTGTGGAAAGTGCGGTCATAGGTGTTCAAACTGCAAAGCCCCCCTCTTTATTTAAAAAAAAATACTGTAGCTAGTTTTGTACACGATGGACAAAAAGATTTGCTAAGGGAAAAAGTCAGATTATTGCAAATTATGATCCATATAAGTGATAAATGTATATTTTTCCAAACTTGGGTGAGATCATTATTTTCTCTCCGATGCAAACAAACAAACAAAATAAAATGGTCCATTGCAATGGCAAGTTCATTTATATAGCACATTTAATTGCATATAAAAGCAATATGCTTAACACAGAAGCTAAAAAAAAAAAGACTTTAAAGAGAGTTAAACACAGTTAGATTTTACACAGTTTACACAGTTAAATTTACACCTGGGAGAAAAAAAAAAGGTTTTGAGTCTGTTTTTGGATTAGACAGAGTTGTAACTGACCTCAGAACCACACTTATGCCTGATTTAGACTTCCTCGTGAAATCTGCAGACAGTACATTTTCTTTAGTGGCAGATCTAGAAAATTTTACAGGGGCAGGTCTAGGCACGGTTGCACATACCACTTCAGTGAAGTATGTGAAAATCCCCTATATGTAAATGGAGTCAACAAAATAGCCGCAAAAAGAGTGATTTTTTAAAAAGTTTTAAAGTAGACCCTGCTCACTGGCAAAACAATAGCAATCTTATACAGGCGAAAAGTATTTTAAGGACATAAAGGTTTTGTGTGTGTGTGTGTGGGGGGGGTTTGCTCCCCCTTGCCCCCCCTCACCTTAACTGTAGTTTTACTCCGTGAACTTAAGGACGTCCGGAGGTGAGACTTTCCACCGCGTCGTGCGTGCGCCATGACTTTATTTGTGGGTGTGGCTTTTCTTCTTCTTTTTTTAAGCGCTGACATTTTTCTTTGCTTTCGCTTTCCGTCTGTTCCGTTGCGCAGTTTTTTGTAAAACGACAGAATCAGCTAATATGGTCTTCATCCGGTTACGTTTTTGTGGTTAAATGTTGGTTTCGTTTTGGGAATATTTGGTAAATCCCCATCTCGAGTTTTTAAGTGGTGCGTCATCACTATAGTTTTCTTTCTCCTTTGCTACGTGTTTGTTGCAGACGGCTCTTCGGTAAGTTTTCTCTATAATTTCGTCCATTAGCGATGGCTTCATTATATTTTCACGGTTTTGTTTTGTTTTTTTGTGGATCTCGGGCTTAACATGGTGGTTATTGTGACCCACAGGCTTTGACTATCATTCTTTATTCTGGGCTCATCTCCTCTTAAACTTTTACCAAAGTCCACATGGCTGTACCGGATCAGTTTCAGCTCCATACTATAAATGAAATCGCGGAAGCTCTCAGCAGCAGTGAACGCAGTAGCCTCTTCTATCTGTGTGAAAGCTTGGACACGGACCACAGTGTGGCATGTGTGAAGAAGATGCTAACATCAAAAGTGACGCACTATCAAAACGCTCACCTGTTTCTGGCAGAGCTCATGTGGCGTTTGGGGCGTTTTGATATCCTAAAGAAATTGTTTAAAGTCAGCAGGGATGACTTGGAGAGGACCAGACAAATGGTCCCACGTTTCAGGTAAGACATCCTTTAAGATGAGCTGATGAATCCTGAAGATTTGACGAACCGAACTTAACAGAGTTTGTTCCATTTACTTCAGAGTATTGATGACAGAATTAAGTGAGCAGCTGGACACCGAAGATTTGGACAGTATTAAATTCCTGTTAAGTTGCACATTATCCCGTGAAAAGCTTGAGAAGACAAAGGTAAAAAAGAAAAAGAAAAAAATGAATGAATGAGGCATGATTCACTCATCCTGAAATGTATGTGGGTGGGGATTTATTATTAACAAACCATGATGCAGTCTATGATGGGGGACCCCCCCCCCCCCCCCCCAAAAAATTTTAAAAAAAAATTATAAATTTTTTTTTTTTTTTATTTTTTTTTTGGTTTTTTGGGTTTTTTTTTTTTACTTTTAAAAATT
>VURO01048475.1:39996-63812 GCA_015108175.1 Pelvicachromis taeniatus
TTTTTTCCCTTTATTTTTTTTTTTTTTTTTTTTTTCACAGAGCAAATTTCGTATTTAGAAAAGTTAGCACTTTGTCATAGAGAGTTAAATGGTCATTTTAATTCCCACTGTGGTAGCATGTGAATTGAAAGTGAATAGGCTCCCACCCTGAGGTCTAGATGATTGTTATTCACTCCACTGCCATCTGCTATTTCATGCCACAGGAATGTGGTGGCCCTGAGCACAAAGGCGCATAATGAGACTTTGTAGTGAATCCGCTGAAATACAGGATGTGTAACGCACAACTAGATACACACTAAATGATCACAAAACTTTTACATATACATATATATAATCTGAATATCCTGAATGAAAATGTTGTGTCAGCTGGGGTTAAATTGAGCTGGAAAACACCAGAGCTCAGGCCTGGAGGAGTTCACATTCACCATGCTGGAACTCCTCCTCTTTCTGTATCACAGCAAAACCAACTTGCATGCAACTCTTGATCTCTGCTCTTGGACACAAGCGTCTCATGCTGAACAAATAGAAATTGATTCATACCAAATGTCACACTTCTAGTACTGAAACGTTTGTCCCTTGCATACAGATTCTGCATATTCACATGGTATTTATAGAAATTAGATGCACTGAGATGTGTTCATATAGGCTAGAAGAACTAAAACTCACTAAAAAGAGTGCTGAAAAGGATTTTTATTCCTTTTTAGTTGATTTAATTGTAGTATTTCTTCATTTAAAATAAGGTTATGGCATCTACGCTATCTGTGACTTTGAGATGTCACACAACGACTAGGAACTGGAATCACTGCCACCACGTATTCAGTGAAACCTTGTTCACTTTGGAGTTTTATTTCACACCGAAGACACTGGCAAACGGTCAGAATAGCCATCTGTAATCCCAATTAGAACGGCCTTTCCTATGCTGCAGAACATCTGTTTATTTTTGTCCTATACCTCTTTGTGAAGCCCGCTTGGGATCTGCTGTCATGAAATTCCAGGTGTACAGGACAGAATGCACATGAAGCTGCTTGCTAATTAGTCAATGGCCATTTGACTGTTTGTGGAAGTTTTTCTCTGTGATTGCAGAAATTTTGGAACACTTTTGGAATCAGAGTTGCTTTAATTTGCAACATTTAACCATAATTAGAGTTTTTGTTTTTTTGTTTGTTTTGGGGGAGTTAAGCAGGGCAGTGGAAAGAAGACAGGACAGCTGAAAGAAAGACCAGTTGAAGACATGGTGTCACGGCACGGGGTGCGCTGTAGTGTTGGAGATGAGGACCCAGGAGCAGACACCGATGAGGAGTCGCAGGAATTAACAGAAAGCGAGCCTTTATTTCTGTCTGAAAACAGTTGCAAACATAAAACTATGAAAAAACTATGAATGACTGTAACAAACTGCAAGAACTCTATAAAAACCACAAAGACAGACTATGAAGCACTGTGGCAAACTGTGGTGAGGTTAACAGACATCCTGACAATGTGACATAGAAAACAGAGGACTAAAATAGACACATGAGGAGATCGGGGAAAATGGAGACACCTGGGGAACAGCTGATACCATTAAATCATAATAATGACACGGGATATGAGTAAAACTAAACACCAATAACCATAGAAATACCAGACCACTTCAAAATAAAACAGGAAACACAGGCAGTGGTGACAGGACACAGAACAGAATCACATGAGGGGCAAACAGAACCAAGAACATGAGCCCATAAACAATAATAAGGGCAATAAGCTGAAAACGCTCACAGACCCAGGACCGTGACGCATGGTGTAAACAGCCTTAGGGCATATTCAGACTTGGACCTCTGCATTAGCCTTGTGTCCTGCTACCCAGTGTGTTAAACCAGTTCCAAATTATAAATATAGTTGGTTAAGGCCAACTTGTGTTTAGTTTACACTCGAAATCTAATATTACCTGCTGTTAATGGTAAGTTTACAGAAATATTTCTGTAGGCAATCAAGTGAAAATTAGAAAACACCCTTCCTTTAATACCCTGCTAAGTCCATCATCATGGACTTAGCAGTCATCTTCTCAATGAAGATATTCTATCTATAAAAAGGTGACTGTAGAGGTCCCATATGTTTGTATTAGTTCATGGAGTCTATGCATGCCAACGTCTGCCATTTTTGAATGAGCTCAGCCCATTATCTCAATGAGGACGACAGCTTCTCCAAGACCGATATTGGGTGGGCACAGCAAGAAATGGTAAGATGGGCTGTATGAATTTATAAACACTACAACAGAAATTAGCTCCCTAAAGCAGTCTTCTACAGTCTTATTTCATTTAAGGCCACTGCCTCAAGTCCAGAGATACTTCATTAAATTGAAATATGAATTTGGAAAAAAAGGAAAACAGAAAGCAGAGACCCAGGCTGCTCCCAGCCAAACCGGAGGACAAAGGCTTGCACAGACAGAGGCTCTCACACTCACTGGCACTTTGGAGAGTCAGACTGCATCTCCATGCAGCTGTTGGCACTTTTGACAGCTTCCACTGTGTTCATGACATGGGTCCACAAAAAGCCCCCAGGTCCCCAAACTTCAGTATTCAGTGTTGTTGAGAGGACAGACTTGACAGCACAGTAGCAAAACTCCACACACAATGGTTTCACAGTCATTAAATAAAGATAGCAGAGTTTTCTGTAGTGTTTTTAACAGTCTGCTCAGCGGTCTAAAGAACACTGAATGTTCTTCACCGGTTGACTGATTTACTGACCCCATTGTTAAAACACATGCAAAAGGTGAAGCTGGCAGGCCCTTTCAGCTCTATTCTTCCTTTGTTTTATCAGCTGAATTTCACAATGCATTGTTAAGTCTTTGTGCTAAGTACTTGTGAACTGTTTCTTTCAAAAACCTTTCGCTTAAATGGCCAATGTGGCAGGTACAACTCTTAATCAAAGAATTACATCGTGGCAGCTGTCTCAGTGCCAGAATTTTGTCTTCTGGCTTCTAAGATTTTTGATTCTAGTCCAACTAATCTTTAGGCTGTCATGAATTTTACCCCCGTTGGATTATGCTGGACTTGTGTCCAACTCCCTTTAGCTCCAAAGATGTGGCAGTGAAAAGGCCTTTGAACAGGCTGGCCAAACACTGTCTGTCTATGGCTTTGGTCCCAACTGGTAGCAGCCAGCTGACATATCTCTTGGTAGCTGTTTTTCTTCATCCTAGTTATTTACTTAACTGGAAATGTCACTAAGAAGGCTTTGGTATGTAGCCATTTTTTCTTCCTCAAGTCCTGTCTTCGTGTTATCTAGCTCTCTTTTTACTCCCCCACACTGTCTCTATCTGTTCCGCCTCTCTTATCATTCTATCATACATAAAACTATCTCTTCCTCTTGCACAGGGGAATAGGCTGACATTTGCACTTGGATATTGTAGTCATTTGCTTCCCCTAAAGTACCTGAACATACAGAGCCCTGCTATGCACTTGAGACCCAGGCAAATATCAGTGGCTATGACCTCTCTATTGAGTGCTGAACATATAACCATGTGGTCTGAGTTCATCAATGTTTTTTTTTTAAATACATTTTCACTAACCATGCACCGGTCTTATAGTATGCAAGTATACTATTCTAGGGTGTCACACATTATCCATCAAGTGTGTAAATTTGTGTAGTTTAGTCAATTTAATTTCCCACTTTATGCTTCCTCCTGTATATCGTAAGGCTACGTTATGTGTGCAGCAGCTGCTTCCTTTGAGGTATATCAGTAAATAATTGATGGGTATGAGTCTAGATCTCTTTCAAAGTTTAATTAGTTGCAAGGAAAACACAGAAGCTGCCCTTTCTCACACACATACCGCACAATTTACCTGTGTATAGCCCCGTGCTGTGATTTAATCATTACAAAACAATAAATCAGCGCATTACTGTTGTTTTTACAGCTGCAATCCTTAAGGGCTGTGAAAAATGAGAAAAGAGACAATGCAAGACTTGTTGCCAGTGATTTCACAACTACGTCATAGCCTAAATTCTCTATTTATTCCAAGTTCAAACAATGTGTACGATATCAAGGTTTCCTGATACAGCTGGTGCTGATGCTGGCATTTCAAACAGGTTCACATATACAGTGGATTTATTATGAATGATCAAATCAGATACATGCAGTCTCCCATCATTACAATTTTCTTTTTTTTTGTCAACTAACAGCACTAAAAAGACTAAAAAGACACACTCAATTCAGATAAGGACAAAATATATTTACTGGCTTCTTTCCACACAAGTCACATATAGAAGAAATGCAGCATTATGTAGAGTACTAAAGCTTCAGACAGGGCTTTAGTCTTCCTCTCAAATATGCCACTGTATATTGGCTTTATTACAAGAGCAGAAACTTTTCATTTCCTTTTCACGGCTATGTCCTTGGTTCTTTGTTGTCCCCCCATCGACATGAATGAGCCCATCCTCATTCATATAATGTCACCGACTGTGGTTTTGTCAAAGCAGCTGGCATTTCATAGATACACGTAGCTTGTCCTTTGCTGTAGGGGCATTGATGCACCAGATGCAGCCGTCCATTCCGCCTCACCACATATAAAGGCTTGGTTGGGACCTCTTGACACCGCATTCAATTGCACTGCAGAACCTAAGTGTAATTTCTCAATGTGCAGGGTTAATATAGACTGACTAAATGGCAAGTAAAAAGAAATCCGAACTGTCAAAACAAAGCAAAACTGAGGACAAAATACAAAGCTCCCCAACAAGACACAAGTTGCCCACAAGGTCCTTTTTGACAGACTTGTGACTAAGATCACCATCTCAGTGCTTGCCCTCTTTCCTAATTGTTGTTCTTCAAAAGAAGACTGCTTCTCAGATGCTAATGTTGAAGCAACCAGTGCATCAAGTTTCAAGAGGAAACCTTGCGCTCACCTTTGAGACATAGCTTTGAAAAAGCAGCCATATTTGACACTCAAACGATGGAAATATTTGGCACGATCAACGCTAATTCTTAATGATAAATATTATAAGGCTATACGATGCAAACCTCCACCATGGCAGCTCCCTCTAATTTGTTTTCTTTGCCCTTTTTAAACAGACTTTAAAAAGTTTATAGTGCAGTAAAAATCAGATAAGTGTAGCATGCTAGATGCTTACATTAATTACACAAACATTATGTAGGAGTAGGCCGTGGATGATATTGATTTGAAAATAACAGGACAAGAATAACTTGTGCTTATTATATAATATCTTAATGCAGTATATTTCTAACTAACTATGCAGCTCATTCTCTTTCTCTTAACCATGCCTTCTAGATGAAGATCTTTAAAGCTCATATATTTTTGGTTCAGCTTGAAAGAAAGGCAGATGTGAAATGCAGAAGTAAAGTTAGAGGCTAAATGTAATGCAAACTATAATGTGATCTTTAGAATCCTCCAGCATAATATTCCAAATTTTAGGCAGTAGAATTTTAATTATAGTTTTAAATAAAAAAAAAAAGACCAAACATCCAAAGTAACATGAAATCTAGAATCCCCATATATCATTCCCCGTATGTCGATGTGTTTTCGATACAAACAATTGCAGTAAGGAACACCGTTTTAAGTAGCTCTATGTAGCCTTAATATTGGCATTACTTCACTTCAGATCAATGTGTTGACCATCAAGGAGAGGCCAGACTTGACCTTGAAGACTGATAGATATAAGATGGATTGTTAATATGATCCCGCTCTACACCCCTACAAAGTCTTATCAGAATTCATTCAAGACTTTCTGAGCTATTGTGTGTTACGGCCCTAGCAGGGCCTCCTCATGAAATTGGCCTTGTGTGGGGGTGTCCTGCCATCTCTCCTGCCTTAGGTGCCTCCTTTTTTGTACAGCTGACTCCCATCAGCAATTAAGAATACTTAAGGCCAGAGAAAGGCGAACTTTAGTGCCAGAGAGCCTTGTTGGTTTGCAGCTAGTGAGCAGTGTTTGTGGTGATTGATTGCTCCTGTTGGGAGTTTGGGATTGGTAGTTTTTGATTTTTGTCTTTAGGTAGTGGGTAGTGTTACCTGTGGAAAAATACATCTTCCCAGTTAAGTTAGGTGAGTGTCCAGCTGAGCTTTTTAAGTTCTTCCTTCGGGCACTCTTTTATTGTTTTGCCTTTCTTGTTATCGGAGTAATCCTGGGTGGGGATAAGTTCCCTGTTGGGGGTTGGCAAGTCAGGGCTCTGGTTACTGAAGTTTTTGTCTTTCAAGTCGCCTCGAGCTCAGCACGCTCCAGAAGATGGGTAGGTAAAGTTTGCTGTGGTTAGGAACTGGGTAAGTTTATATTTGTTTAATGTGTATGCTGCAAGAGGGAAGTTGGTCAATGAAAGTAAGTTTAGTTCATCAATCTGCTTAATTGTTGGCAAACCTGTGACTGAGTTGGCAGAGGTGTGTGGTGGTGTCTTGATTAGAGGTGTGTTTGCTAACCCTTCTCCAACTACAAAATGGATTCAAAGCTTAGAGTGCGTCTGGCACACCTTCAGTTGGTGAAGGTGGAACAAAAGAGGGAGTTCCAGTTCAGAAAGGAGCTGAAACTGAAAGAAATTGAGGCTGAAAAGGCTATCAAGTTGCATCAGCTGGAGCTGACGAGAGCTGGGCCTACAACTGTTGGTGCACGGGTGTCTAGGAGCTTGTGTGTAAGCAATAACACCTTGTCCCAGTATTGATGGGTTCTTCATTGCATTTGAACGCATAGCAACTGCATTGCAATGGCCTAAAGACGTGTGGTGTGTAATGTTGCTGTGTACGTCTGTCTATGGAGGACTGACTAGTTTATGAAAAGCTTAAAAGTGCTGTCCTGAAAGCCTATGAACTTGTGCCTGAAGCCTATAGGCAACATTTTCGAGGTTTGGCGATGACACAGGGCCAATCCTACCTTGTCTTTGCTAGAGAGAAGGAAAAGCTTTCTGTTAGGTAGTGCTCTGCAAGCCAGGCTAATGATTTGGGTTTGTTACGTGAGCTAATGCTTGTGGAGGAATTTAACTACTCTGTTCTTGACTGTATTGCATTTATTTAAGTGAACAAAGGGTTTCCACTTTACAGCAGGCTGCTACACTGGCAGATGAGTTTACCCTAACTCATAAAATAAATGCTGTGGAATGTGACATCCGTTCTCGCCATAATACATCCGGGAGAGCTAAGAGTGTGCCTCTTAACAAGGCTGACTTCTCTGAAGCAGAGTAGTCTCTTGGAGCAGAGCAGCTGGGGAGAACCTCCTCAATCACAGTGGTCTGCGTGACTGAACAAACCTCACAAAGTTCTTGCTTGAGATCTGTAATTTTATCATGATACCTTTTAAGCAGAGCCCGAATGTTCCCTGTGATTTCTTCATGTGTCTGAGCAAACAAACTCCCTGAGCGGTCCCTTGGACCACTGGGAGTAACGTCAGCCATGTGCACTGTGGTCATGCCTGCTTCGTATCCATCCAAGTTACATGGTTTATTAAAAGAATCAAATTACAGCCTTTACATTTCTGTTAGAATACATTTTAATGCTTTAGCCCACTTACAATGGAAACTAAAATGTTGTTCATGAGTGTAGTATGTTAACACTACGTGGAAAAATTTTGAAGTAACTGTCTACAAAATACACTATATAATGACCAATGTTGTGCAAGTAACTTTAAAGAGTAATTATAGTTAGTAGTTACTACTTCAAAAAAGTAACTGAGTTTTGTAAATAAAGTTGGATGCAGCTATTGATCTAAAAATGCAGCCAAGGTGGGTTTTTTTTGTTTTTGTTTTTATAAACGTTTCAAACTATTTACAGAACACCTAGCTATTTGGTATTTGGCATCAAATAAGATGCCACACAAATTATTTGTGCTACTCCAAAAAAAAAAAAATTCTGTCCACTCTAAGATAAAGGAGTACATCACAAGCCTGAAACCTGCAGGCCTGACAACAGGAGGTGTATCACTCCTGTTCTCCACCTGGAGACAGCGTTTACACTGTAATCTGCCTTTGGTGGCTTTTTGGCAGCAACTGTGACCTTCAGCAGTCGCCTCATTGTTCTGTCACACATAACAAAACCATCGACTACACAACACACTAACTTTAGACTCCAAACACGGTAAATGTCACAAATCTCTCACATCTCAAAACTCTTTTGCTCTCTCGCTGCCGTCACTCATAAAACTTCCCTCTTCCTAAACAACCAAATGCCATGTTCTATCATTTTTGATTAGTCGACATGGTACATTTTTCCACCAATAGGAAAGGGAGGGATTTTTTTTTGTTTTTGCAGAGAGTGCTTTCGCGCGCTCTCCGTTTTTTCCCCGCAGTGAATATAAAGAATAGTATTTGGGGAAAAAAAACATTGCATATATTTTTTTTAATCCTAACTCTGGTTTTACAACAGATCAACACAATTTAAAAACTGGTATATTGTTTGAAGTCCACACGTTTGACACAAAAATGGACAATCGGGGTTGTCTTAGGTTGATATAACATCTTGTTGCTGTTATCTTAAACATCTTAAATTGATCATGCGATTGGTTTACTATGACTACTTTATTCTTCCTCAGCCAATCAGCAGCACTTGTGCGATTGTCCTCCCCAGCTCCCAGCTTCAAACCACCTGTGTGTTGAAAAATAGTAGTTACTGAAAAAAGTAACGGCCGTTATTCCCATCACTGATAATGACACGATTGTTTGCATTTTTATTACTTATAAACTAGTCACAGTATTTAATGATCAATAGCTACAAATGAAAATTGTAAATAAATGACACTAGATGAGAACTTAAACTTCATTTTAATTCTTCCGTCTGTCCTGCTCACATCTCCAGTGGCTGTACACTGTGGCGTGTCATTAGCTGTGTCCCAAAACCTCGGACGCAGCTGACGTGGGCCGCATTTGTAGGCTGATTACGTTACAGCGACGCGATGTAGGCTGTCCCAATTCGTAGATTCCTACAAATGCGGTCAACAGATGCGGCCTACATTTTCCCGAATTTGTAGGATGGGTTTGGTGTATCATACATGGCCCACCATATTCCCAGAATTCATAGCGCGGCCCAGCCAATTCCAGTTTCCACCACTGGCGGCAGCAACAGAGACGGTAAAACCGAGGAGGTGGAAGCGGTAAGGGCGGGAACAGCTGCAAATCTGAAGGCTAGACCGTCAAATTTCACAAGCCTCTCAGTTCCGGCCTTCTCAGCCTTTGGAGGACCCGGCCGACGTACGCCGCCTCGGCTACGAGGGATGCGTCCTAGGAATTGAGACACAGCCAATTGGCGTGTCTTCACTCCACATCGGCCACAATGCTTTGCTTGCTAAAACACCGGTGACGGCACATAAGGACGCTGTCATATCTTGTCAGTGATGTTGATTAGCTGCATATATACAAATTTGAATCGCATCGTTGGCTGGAGCAGCCAGTCATCGGTCACTCACTGACTCAAACTGCAAAACGGCACAGCATGAATTATGTATTTATTTTGATTTCAATTCAGGTTGGATTTTTTGTGTGTGTGTGTGCAGCAGAGCGCAATTGCGCACACGTGCATCTTAGAGGGAACAGTGCAGAGCCCCATCATCTGACACCTCTGTCACATGAGGGTTGTTTTTCATTTTCTTTTGTGACGGAATAATATGCACAGACACAAATGCTATCAAAAACACAACGTCCATAGAGGAGGTAATGATCTATGCACTGAGGCATGTGAATGTTTGTTCATACAGTTAGATTATTCTTATTAGCACTTAAAGTATTTTATTTTATTGATTTTATTAAAAAATTTATATTTTTTATGGATGATGCATTGATCAGAGACCATTTCTAATTTTGGTGTACCTATGACAATAAAGACATTCTGATTCTAATAATAATAAATGATGAACAAAACCCATTAGCTCATTTACTTGCTCATTCTGTGTGTTAAAGATATACTCTGGGTTTCTAAAAAATATCCAGCACTGGAATAAAATAGTCGATCAATATCGAAGCACTGGAGTTTCACTGAAGGAAAGCCAGAGAGACTCTAACCTTGTCTGCATTTGAATGAGCCATTGTACTTCTCTCAGTATAAAGAAGAAGAAAAATGCCACTGCATTTCCATCAACCACAAACAAAATTTTGATCTTAACATGCAATATTAAAATTATTGTTGCTGTAGTTATCACCGGTCCCCTTGTGAATGAAAACAGCACGCTTTAAATTTCATCTGCGAGTAGAATCAGTGCCTGTGGAATGTTATGAAGCCAGTAGACATAAGGGGTGAATACATACATGAGTAATGCACATGGCAGGGGATACCTTTGGACTTGGGAATCAGCAACAACAGCAAACACCAGAAATAAACTGCACACACAGAGATGCAAGGAAAATAAGAATTTGGCAGCTTCACTGAGGACCCAAATAAACAGATGCTAATTATTCTGTTTAGCTGATTTAATGGAAATGTGGTGCAGTGTACTGTAATAGTGAAAAACAGTGAGTGCAGCTTATGAGGTCAAATTGCGTTTAAGTCTAATCAATCACTTTGTAAACACAGCCACTAATTTTGCCTCGGGAGGTCTTGCCATTATCAAAATTAAAGACAGTGAAAGTGTATTCTCGTAGATCTTTGTGATGGCTGCGTATATTCAGGTTTCTGCTTTCACAGAAAGCACATTTTCACATATTTTAAGATATTTCCACATTACTGGTCAGGGTAGTTAATAGCTACGATTATATTATTAGTACTGTATATTAGAACCATCATTCTTCAACCAAGACAAGCCAATGTGGAAGTATGCAATCATTGCCGTTACCACTTTTCTGCAAGCTTACTCAAATACTAGCAAACTTTTAGAGAGGCGGAGCACAGAGGAGGAAAAAGATCTCATGTTCAATCATGTTACTTTCTTTAAAATTGTGAAATAGAACATTGGCCTTGGTACAGGTTAACTTTCCCCCTTTTTCATTTATTTTTATTTTTTTTAGTATATATCTTCTGATCTCTAAAATCTGTACATGTATAGCGGTTTCTCCCCAGAAGAGAGTTTAGAGCGCCCTAAGGAAATAAGCGGAGGCACTGAAGAAATTCACTATATTTCTCACCACCTTGATTCTTTTAAAATCTACTTTCTCTCTATTAGCTCGCCTCCTTCCTTCATTCCATTGCTGCCTCCTCTTCCAGCCTTTATTCGATGTATTCTGTGTGTATGTGTGTAACCTACAAAGCCTGTTCATGCGCAGTTAGAGCAAGTCTTCTCCGACAAACCTATAGAAACACTCATTAGACGGAAGCTGAAGTAAAGCTGTTGTGGTCCCAAGTGTGTGAATGAAAATGAAGAGTCATCAAGTGTATGACTGCATCTAAGCGCAAGTGTTTGTGTCTTTCACTGCAGCAACGGTTGATTATATGGATGCAGAACATTTGTCCGTAACCGTGAAGGAGCTCTCGTGTGCATTTGTATGTGTGATAGAGGATCCTATTATCATTAATTAGGGTGCGAGAATAAATTCGGAGACTCTTGAGCATGACCCAGAGATTTCCTGTAATTTCATGACCAGATGCGGCTGCATGAGAGCTGCACCTGTGGAACAGCTGCAAAAGGAGATAAGCAGGAACACATCACTAGCTGTTCTGGCATGGGTTGCAACTGGTGACACGGGCTCACCTAAGTCATTTTAAAAGAATTGTACCTCCTCGCATAGCTTGCGAACAGACTGTTTAAACCCTGCTGCCTGAAACCACGTCGTTGCCCCCCTCTCTCTTGTTTTGTGACGCTGAGTCAGCTGCCCAACAGTTGCAAGTGGACTTTGCTAATATTCCAGGGTGATATGAATGTAGCAGAAATGTCATTAGTTTTTATAAAGGAGGACCTTGACGTCTCAGCAATAGGAGAAAAATGTGGAGCTCTTTCAGACCATGAGTGAGGCTTTCCAAGGAGAAATGCACACTCACATACAAGCATATACACACACACACACACACACACACACACACACACACACACACACACACACACACACACACACACACACACACACACACACACACACACACACACACACACACACAGTCTGTACTGCCTAAACCTGCCTGTGAAGCCACGCTGTGCTGAAGGCAATCTGTCTTCCCCACCCATAACGACCATCTGTCATTATTGTAGATCAATGGAGATGATAGATGGGGAGTACTTGCCGTGCTGACAGAGGCACTGAGACAGGAGTCCAGGGACGACCACAGATTTTTTGCGTGGTCTTGACCCAGCAGGCAAAAGCCCCAGTGTTAATTCTGCATCAGTGCTAAGCTGTGTTGATATTAGTTTGGACTGATGAAAAAAGAAAAGCTACAAACTGGCTTTTTAAAAAATGCAAATCCATTCTCGTCAGTTTTCTGTTGCATATGTTTCGAGCACTCCCACATGTCTTTACTCCCATGCCAGAAGTGTTATAAATTCTGTCTGAATAATCCATTTTCCTAAGCACTTGGTGGGTTATTCAAAGCATGTCATATGGAGTTGATGTAAAACAAGGCAATAAAACAGGGAGAGAATGGACTGTGCCACGTCTGCCTTTACACATCTCAAAGCATGACATCCCAATAACCAGCCCAAACAAGTTTGGATCCACTGGGTGAAATCAAGAGGACTGGACATGATTTGATGTAGGCCATTTCACACTTGCTGAGAGATGGATGGTCCAAGGCCGGTTAAAATCCCTGGGGCTTGGCACAAGAGCATTAGAGGATTTTCAGCACAAGTCATTCTTAACACAGAGGAGTAGACAAAATGAAGGGCTTTTCTCCAATTTTACCCGCCAAAATTGAATTCTGAGGTAACGCAGGCTCCCTTGTGGGATTTATCCCCTCCTTTGTATTCTCCCACCGCTCTCTCACATAAATTCAGTTTCTTTTGTCATCTTTTACCTTTTTGTGCATTTGGAGCTCTGTCTTTTTATTCAGTCGTTTTTTGATATTCTGAAGTGTGAAACGTGTGTTGTCAAATATAAAAGTAGGGGCATCCTCAGTGCAGACGAAATAGATAAATGGAACAATGCACATACTGTACCAATTGTGATCGCTCTCTCTCTCCTATTAGTCTAATAAAAAAAATAGTCATAATGACACAAAACCCCACACAATTACCTGGATACAGTCTTTCTGGTGCACATGTACCGACACGCTTGAACACACAACCAAGACTGCACACGCTCTTCTCTCTTATACACGCGGGCAGTGGGGATTGCTTCGGAAAAACAGCACCTGCTCCTCCATTTGAAAACTATTTAGGGAGGCATCAAACTCTATCAGGGCAGGTCTGATTGCGGTCGCCTCTTCACAGTCCCCCAATCACTCAGTGAGTCAATTAGCCCCCCGCCCCTTTATACACACTGAGATACACGCACACACACACACACACACACACACACACACATGCGATATGCACAACAGACTCCCATTCCCTTCCGTCCGCTGGTGGTTCCATCAGGGAATGAGAGTCCATCGGCAGCCTCCCAGCAACACCTGAGGCTCCCCACCACCCAGCCCTAGCCCTCCCTCTTCCTCCACCCATAGTCAGCTAATAGCGGTGCTCCAAGGGCACCCGAACCACAATGGCATTCAATTCACCCCCATTGTACCCCTTTTACCAAGCCTCATACCAGCGACTCAACAGCTATTTAGCGGATGATAGGAAAAGAAAGGGAGCGGGGAGGAGAGCGAGCGAAGTAGGAAATGAGCGATGCAACAACAGGGGTGACGCGTCCCCCTCACCTCTGTGATCATTTACTTTGTTCAGCAGAGGCAAATTTGATTGTGCTGTTTGCTGTGCATGTGCTGGCTGTGCACGTGCGTTTGCGTGCTCGCAGGCATATTTCTCGTTGCATCCGCTTGCACCTACGTGTGTGGAGACTGCGTTCGGTCGACTCTTTGGGTTAGCAGGCGGCGCTCTCTCACAATCGCTTATTTATTCAGGGCCTTTTGAAATAATCGAGTTGACACATCTGTCAGATGGTGAGAGGAGGAATGCTAAAAGGTCACCGGGCGAGGTACCAGCTGCTCCCACACCAAACCTTTCCTGCCTCCAAATAGCACAGTCATTACACCACAACAGATGGGACTCCTGCCTTTCATTTCTGCCTCACATTCACACACATACACGCACAGGCACGGAGGACCGTACACACAAACACGACAAGTACCCATCACACATATACACAGAGGTACAGTCATACCAGACGCTTGTCACTGACAAGACAGGCAAACAGGCACCTACTGTACACATCTGCAGACACACAAACAAACACACACACACACACACACACACACACATATTTATTCCCTTCTTCTGTCACCATCTCTCTTTCGTTCACCTGCGCTCTCTGTACTCTCTCCAGGTCTGATTTCCTTGTACAAGGTCAGTATCAGCTGTCTACAGGGAACATCACTCCCTCATACCCACAGGATGACAAAAGAACAAATGCAGTCACACTGAGGACAAAAGGTGTGGGAGACATTCTTTCTGCAGCCTTCCTCTTTACTTCCCGTTCATCTTCTTTTATTTCAGAGCTTTTTTTGTTTGATGATATCAGACTCAAAGACGGAACTGAACCTTCTGGCCATCAAGAAAATCATGTATAATTCAAACCCAGTGCGATGTGATATAACACAATATTTAACGGACTTTATCTCAGAGCAGCTTCTGTTGAATGGAAAAGTGCTAGGCGTTGTGAAACCGACAGAATAGCCTTGAGCCTTGCTCCAAGTGCTATCTTTGATGGAGCTATTAGATTCAAGTTTGGTTGAATAGAAAAAGTTGGGCTTTTTTTTTTCTGATGAGTGTGTAAAATGATGTGCTTGCTGTAAGAAGCAGTTTAAAAATATGGCAAGCTCATTCACCTTGTAGGAAAACCAGACTGAAGATCATTGATTGATTTCCCTGCATAGATTATCTGATCTTAGTGAGGGCTATGATACTGTGTTCCTGCTCAAGTTCAACTTAGATACAAGGTGTATGTTACTTCAGAATATTTAATTGTTCCACAGTAAATCAGTCATTTGTTGTATTCGCCAGCATGGCTATTGTTCCAGTTAATGAGCTTGAAGGCACACGCGACTATGCTCGAGAAAGCAGGGGTAGGAAACGGTGTGCCTGCAATACATGGCTTGCTGTATGCAAATGTGCTGTAGCAAGGAGTTAGTGTAGCTGTGCACAGTTCATTAGTTATTAATGGAAACGCAGAGTTTAGTGTGCAAAAACAGCACCAAAAGGTATATCAAGGATACGTTTGTGCAGCTTTATTAGGTAGCACATGAGACTGAAATGGGTTTTACGTTAATTGAATTCTGTTTTTAGACGAGATTGCCATATACTATTACAACATATGCACTGTAGGCAGTTTTTCTTCTCAGTAACAAAGCAATGCAGCAATTGAGAATGTGCAGCCATCTATGGAGTATAAACTAATAATGCACAAATCGTGTCACTTTTAAGATATAGCCACTGGTTTTTATAGCTCACTGTACGGGGAACATTATTCAGATGTACTACAGCACTGAAACACTACAGTTCCAACTCTATTTTCTTTGTTCACACCTTATTGTTGTAAAATACTTAAACCTCCCAGGCTGGACATTACATCAACCATGCAGTCAGCTGGATCAATTGTGTATTTTATCCGTGACATTTATGAGCTCGTGCTTATGAGCTTAAGAGAGCTGAAGTACCAGATGAACAAGAAATGCCTCTTTTTTTATATACTTAGTGGCAAAAAGTATAGAAAAGAGTGGAGTTTTATTGCGGTACACAAACCTTTTGCTTTTAAACATTAAAAAAAGGTCTTTCGATGTTAATATTTCAGTCGAGAAATTAGTTGGAGCCAGCTGCTTCCTTGCTAGAGATAATGTAAAACAGTGACGCAAACACATACAATGACACACACGCTATCAGTTATGATGACGGTCTACACCTCCACCATCATCCGTGTTATCATTTGTTTGTGTCACTTCAAAGTTCATTTGTCACACACATATGTGACCCATTAACATACCTATCAGAAACAGTTGGGGTGGAAGGCTTCACAGTACACTCCGTGATGCCTTTGAGCTCCTCTCTGTCTGTGCACACCACATTGCAGATGTCAACAACATGAAAGCGTGTATTTGTGTGTGTGTGTGTGAGACACGATAATCAAATGTGATTTGACAGATGACAGGGTGCTACATGTATGTATTTGTACGTACTGGTGTTTGTGTTGCATGTGTGTACACGAGTTGCTTTACTGTCCTAATGGGCAGCTGCCATTATTAATAATCATTACTTCTCCGGCTTGAAGCTTCCCATTTTCCTCCCTCCAGGCTGTGTGTATATGTGTACAGTCATATGTGTGTATGCTGATGTGATTGATGCTCCGGCTTCATTTGGTACCAGCACCATGCCAGATTTAGTGCCCCTAAAATCCCTCTGGGCTTGGCCCTCCTGAGCACAGTGAGCATAGCTGATTAACTTCAAGAAACTAGACCTTTACTAGATTTACTTTTTATGTATTAGCTGCTTCTGGAATGTGATGGTGATAATGACGTACGGGCAGCTGGTCACGAAGGGAGAGAAGTGCTTTGCTGGCAACTTTAAGACAATCATCAGAACAGTAAACGGGATTCAATTAAAACTTGTTCTTCTTAGGGTTTCACCGCAATCGATCGAACTATATGGCTACATTAAGGACTATTTCAAGGATGATAGATTTTTCAAATTAGGTCGTGTAATTGGCTCCACTTGCGCAGTTTTGCATCGTTGATGAAATTGAAGGAAAGATTCACGTAACCTATCTAATATATGTAAATCGTTAAGCACTTCTTAACATGCAGTGCTCCCCTTTTATTTCTCCTCAAGGAGCTTCAAGGTTGAAAAAAGAATATCTTATTTCACACTGATGTAACAGCATTGCACACAGGCCTGTGTTTTGCATCAGTAACCTGTACATTCATAGGTACCAATTTATCAATCATTTAAAAACCACAGCCTACCTGGGCATTGCTGCTGACCATGTCCTTCCCTTTATCACCATAGTGTAACCATCTTCTGATAGCGGAATAGATAGCAGGATAATGTGTCATGTCACAGATTATTTCAAACTGGTTTCTTGAACATGACATTGAGTTGTCTGTACCCGTTTGACCTCTACAACACCTTGGAGATGTCGCAGAACAGGGGATTAACATCCTGGATGTGCATTAGGGTTGGGTGATAGAAATTACATCACAATATGTCAAGGAAATTGGCAATAATAATATCTATGTTACACTATTATGATATTATGATGATAGTTATATTAAAAAAATACTGAACAGACTTGTAGGTGGAAGAATTTATTTTTGCAAATGAAATGGAGGCCTGTTCCTATCCTTCTTTTCCACTGAGCTACTATTGATGACAGACTGCTTAATTCAAAGTGTCAATCTATTGCCACAAGGCGCCAGCAGCAGCACTGTAGTGCAATAGTGGTGACACAACAATATTACACAGCATAAATCAAATCTAAGCACAAAAAGTAGCATAGGTAGTGCTTTCTCTGGAAATTTTAAGTGAATGCTCATCATAACTGCTTAACAGTTTTACAGTAATTGAGGTACCAAAGGTAAAGGTAACAAACTGAAAATGATATATTCTATCTATGAAGGAGCATCAGGGCCACATTAAGAAAACAATAATAGAATAATAGAATAAAGTCGAAATTTCAAGAAAAAAGTTGTAGTAATGAACTAATGAAGTAATGAAACAAATTGAGTGATACAATATAAGTTCTCTTCATTGCACGAGACTGGAACCATGGATAACCTTGTCCGTCTGTCCAATAACAGCCATTTCATTTTGTACAATTAATCTCCTCCAAGTTTGTGTGATTTCACTAACTCAGAGGGTATAGCAACCATGACAGTTTGTCTTGAAAAAATAATTGTAATCTCAACATTTCAAATGTATTCTCAAATAAGATTTTCAACTTCATTGAAGGCTGAGACTAGTTGGAGGCCATTAGGACTTAAGGATCTTGTTACCAGCAATCACTCAGTCTTGGTCTGATAGACTATGACAGTTATTAAGAGCGCGGTGCCTTCAGCCATGAGCGCTTATCACTGCAGTTTAAAGTTTATGTGCTGCAGTCTTCAGCCTGTCACCAGTTGGGTTGCTTGAAACTTCCTCATTGTTTAGACATTTTGAATGTCTGAAGGACATCTAAACATGAAAAATGTCTTTTGCTCTCCACTCTTTGACTATTTTGATCAGCCTGCTGTCAGGAGGACCTTTTGTGTGCTCTCCATCATGCTCTCCCACCATTTCTTTGCAATCCCTTCCTTTCACCCAGTCCTTCTTGGAGTCAAGACGGTGGCAATAATCCACTCTAATAGCAGATGACAGCTCAACATAATGTTTGACATTAGCTTTTAGCAATCCCATTTTTACAGCCCCTAGTCTTGATGGCAGATCTGTTGGCCAGCAGTAGTGACACTGGCAGTCCCTGTTGCTCTTCGTCTGTCTCTTTCCCTGTCCTGTAACCGTGTGAGAGATCAGAAAAACTCTGTCACAGTGTTTATTATGGTGTGGACTATGGCGTTCCATCACAGTTTGATTTTCCACCTCACACAAAGACATTCACACACAGCTCCCTGTGAAAACGAGTCCCAAAGAAGCCCAAAGAGTCCTAAAGAGGTTGATGCTATAGCAGCAGACAACAGAGAATATTTTTTTAGTCAGTGTTCTTGGTAGCTTTAGTTAATCTAGCATCCTTCAGCTCTTATTCAGTATTTGTCATTATCTACAAAATAGTGACCAAAATCTTGATTTAACAAGTGTTTAGCAGCAGAATATTAAAGAAGAAAACTTTTGGATCATTTGTAAACCTGAACAAACTGAATGCTTTCAGCAGTTATAGTGTTGGTCCTGCTTTGTAAGTCCAATGATCTTGAGCGTGAGTGGTGCATTTAGAGCTGTCAGTGAAGATCCAACAGGGGGCTGAGGCATGGGGAAGGAGTCTAGGGGATCACACAGAGGGGCGAGGGGGGTAGCCATATGGCCGCTGACAAGGAGAGGGGCAAAGCTGACAGGGCAGAGGGAACAGAGATGGCAGGCGGGAGGGAAAAGGAGGAAATCACACTGGAAGGACAACATGCTCCCCTTCTGCCAAGGCGGAAAGCAGCCGCTGCCCGAGTGTGTATGTTAGCGTGCGTGTGTCTTTGTGTCTGTGTGTGCGTACGTGCATGCACAAGTGCCATTGACTGACAATGCTGCTGATTGAATCCAACGTGGAGGCCTGTGTCCTGACAGCACTGATGCCATAAGTCTGGACAGGGCCTAGAGTGTATGAGTGACTGAGAGCCAGAGAGAGATAGACAGAAGAAAGGAGTATGTGCATTTCTGTCTATGCTGTGTGTATTATCTGTCTATATGTGTGTTTGTGTGTGTGGCTCAGCGTGGGTGTCAGCCAGCCAGCCAGCCAGCGGGCCAGCCAGCCAGGGTCCTCTGTATGCCTAAGGAGCCTCTCTACCAGCTGGGTAGGCCAGGTGCTCGGTTGCCCCCTCACACCCTCTGGCCCTCCCATTACTGCTCGCCCCCCAGGCCTGCTCAGTCAACTGCCACTTGCTACCAGATCAATATTATCTCACACCAAGGACAACATGTCATTCCACCACTGAGGGGTCAGACAACCCACGCTGTTAGGCGACATCAGGTCCAAAATGTAGGAAGACAAAGCTGCATCAGCTTTTCCTCACTGTATGTAAGACTTTTGCACGTATACTAAACAAACAAGCACTTTTAATGAATAAACTAATCATACATATAAATGGAAAGCATGTCTTATGTATCTAGACTAAGTAGATTAAACACATGTACAGCTTCACTGGTTTTGTAGCCTTTGAGGGAGGGAGAGAGCTTCAAACATGCCTCACCTTTTTGTGTCTAATATCCTTTAATAGCAGGCACAAGATGGCAGTTCGTCAATATTACACACATGTGAAAATACTGACAAGAATGTTTCATTTGTAACTAGCAGCATTTGCATTAATTGATTAGCAACACGCGCAGCCAAATATGCATTTTGCGTAATAATAACTATAGAATCTCGCCGAGAACGTCTTGGCTGCCGGAGCGCTTCTGCTGACAAAGCTCCAAGGACGCAGATGAGCTCGGTGCTGAATGTGCACACCGCCAGTTTTGCACATGAACGCCAATTTCCAGCTCCAAGATTGTTTTCATTCCTGCTTAAGTAGTGGCACAAAAGTGATAAGTAGGTAATGACTTCTAATTAGCAATGTCCCAAAAACATATCAACAATAATCAACGACATTCCGTAATGTTTCTGAACATCTGCGTGAAGCTGAGCATTTCATCAGTGCACATTGAATGATGGCCTGTTTTAATGCAGCATCAAACTCTTAATAGCTGCTTTGTACCTTTTCACGTGCGGGTTCACTTTAGAGCCATCTAATTCAAAACAGGGATTCTCAATTATGCAACGTCCCATTTACATATGCTAATTAGGATCATATTAATTATCTTGAAATTGGGTAATTAGCCAATCTCAATTAAGGCATTGTTCATTACACTAAATGCACAGGAAAGGTGTTTGAAGTTTTTCCCTGTGCCTTTATTCATTTCTGTGTGTTTGTGTGAGTGTGTGTGTAGGAGAGAACTGGGCTGCCTGCCACATCTGAATCAAGCCTCGGCGGTGTATTTAATAATTTAAGCATCCCAGCTCATACAAGGGATGCACCCACAGCTTTCATCGTTACCAAGCATATGGTTCTGTAATGAGCCTACTTGCTTGTAAAATAGTAATGCCAGTGCAGAGCAGAATAGAAGAGACAACAGCCAGCTTTTTCTCTTTTTAGCTGCTCAAGCTAGCCACGGTGCCAGCGGTGGCCAATGCATTATACAAGCTTGTTTGGGTTCCCGTGTTGCTAAACTGACACTGTGAAGGCCAATTTGCACTAACAATAAAAGGAAAGGGGAAAAAAAACACTTGAAGGAGTAATGGCAGCAAGAGGATGTGTCAAATTCTGCTTTCTACACACAAAACAAAGATCTTTACCTGGGTGGAAAAGGGCTTTAATGCCTGCTTTTAAATTGACCCATAGGTTTTAGTGGCATGCACTGACAAGATAAACATATTGTCACACTGAATGACTTCTTGGCATCTTTTAGATAGGATTTAAATACACTTACCTTAAATTTACAATGCTCTTTGATTCCAGTTGATTTTATTCCAAATGCACTGAGCAAAGGGGAAGAAATTAGTCACTTGTGTGTAATTCAGTTGCCACAGTTCATTTGTTTGTGTTTGCAACCGCCTTGTTTTGGGTACCGAGTGCCCAGAAGCACAGCAGGATCCAGCCAGAGGTCTGGAAATGCTCACGTCTTGGTACAGAGCCTGAGGCATTTTGGGACATGAGGTATCTTTTTGGCTTTTCTGGGACATGTTGTTTTTCTCCTCCTCTGTGGGAGACCTGTGGTAGTTTGTAGATGTGTATACATATATTCATGCTTACATGAATTTGTGCGTGCATGCATATACATATATGTATGTCTTAGTTTCAGGCACTGTCGGGTATATCATCTTCTGGGTATTGTGGAAAGATGATGAATGGCGTTTTGCCCTTCAACTGTTCTTTAATTGTAAACTTCTGTTCTAACAGCTTATGATGGAAGGAGATTTCTGTATCCTTTAGGCCTTCAGTGATTTTGAAAACATGTGCTACACAAGGTTTAATAGATTTAATAATATATATTTAAATATGTTCTGTGTGCTTAACAGTAATGTGCGTAGTAGACTCTATGTGTTACTTTTGGCACAATTCATCACAGGTTTTGTTTTTTTATGAGTGTCTATATCTATCTTCATAATGTTTATTAAAACTATAAATGGCTGTGTCCTGCTGCTACCGCTTTGATATAATAATTGTCCCCATGTCACAGTGGAAGGGCAGTGGTGCTGGCTGAGTGTCACAGGGAGACTCTCTTCTCTCTCTGGTTATCCATCCCTCTTGCCCCTGTTTATCCAAGTGTCCCTCTGATCAGTTGAAGTGCCCTTCTGCTTGTCCCAAAAGTCCCCGTGTTTAGCTCAAGCACCACTTTGGTGTCACCCCTCAGGGCAAAACTGAACCGTGTGCAAAGAAGAGGTGCCCTTTTTGGATTTTCCACTCTGGCCCTTGAAAAGCTTGTGTACACCACTTTGTAGGTGAAGGGTACTGCTGTTAACACTGTCACAGTCAAAGCTGAGAAGTGTGGATAGCACTCATGAGCATGCTCATAAAAGGCAACTATTTTGTAATCACAAACCCTCATGATCCATGTTGTTTTACAACTTTTTGAAACACATAATATTGAATTAAAACAACAAAAAAAATCAAATTATGCAATTATAGGACTGCGGATTTACACTTGAAAAAAAAAGTGATCAGCATTATAACAGTCAGTTGTTGGGTAACTCTTGGGAAAAGAACCAGTCTTCTTCATGGTTGATTGGACCTGTCCCTTCCACTAGGGGGAGCTGTGGTATACTATTAGAGGGTTGACATGATAAATTTTCAGAGGGATAAAGAATGCCACAAAATGCATAACATAACATAACATAACATAACATAACATAACATAACATAACATAACATAACATAACATAACATAACATAAAATAGCATAACATAACATAACATGGAAGCAGGTGAGGTGTATTTTAAAAGATTTTAAAGACAAAATATTTTGCATTTACTTCAAAATGTAAAGATGTTCTGAAGGACACGGTGAAAGCAGGTGAAGGCTCAGTGCTCTGTGGAAATGGACTTTATTTTCTTTCTGTAATTGCAGTTTCTGCTCATCTATCCAGCTGAGATAGCTGGATAGCAGTGCTTGCGTCTTGATCTGTGGCTTTAACAATGGCAGAGGGGAAAAGACAGAGAAAGAGAACTCTGAGGCAACATTTGTCGGTGGCAGTCTGTCGTTCGCCTGATTGACTTCATGGAGAAAAATGGCGAGACTCCACCAGGGTGACGCTTGAGTGCCTCTGATCTTCATTTTCCACCGCCCCTGTTATTTTTTCCTTTTCTCCCTCTCTCTCTCTCCCCGGTCTGTCTCTCTGTCTGTATTGTCCCTCTCATTTCATTGGACTCAGATCTCTGTGCAGCTCTAACCTTTCATTATGACAAGACAAAGCTTTAATCTCTCACAAGCCATTTCCCCCCACGGTGACAGGCAGAGCGAGCGGTGACAGCCGTGACGCACGCACAAACACGCAGGAAGTGTGTACGTCTGATGCAGGTATGCCCGCGAATGATTCAAGGCAAAGTGACACACAGTGACAAAAGAAGAAATGGAGAGGAGGAGGAAGTGATAAAGAGAAGGTCAAAGAAAGAAAGATGCTGCAGCTCCTTCTTTCTTATATAGTAAAAAAAAAAAGGTGTGTTTTCGAGCATGGTTGTGCATGTGAATGAAATGCAAGAACATGCTTCATTCAGGGTAAACAATAATGCCTTATAAAGTTGCATGCTTTTTAAGAGACTTTAAAGCAAAGACAAATCTTCAAATTGGTTAAGTTCAAAGCGTGTACATAGGTTGCATCAGTCATCATAGAATGATTACACATGCACGCTCATCTCTGATGTGAACCCCCAAACAATGAGCGGTCATCCAAACAGTGTGTAAGCCTGTCTCTGGCTTGCCCCTGTCCTTTATTTTGCATAGCAGCCCAAGAGCCACACTTCATAGGGACTTCATAATCACACCCCCTGCTGAGATGACAGCCTGATTGGATATCTGAGGGAGGCACCCGCATGAATTTGCATACTAATTGACAAATATGCCCCCCCCCCCCCCCCCCCCCCCCCCCCCCCCCCCCTCCTGCCCCCCCCCCCCCTCCCCTCTTCTCC
>VURO01048475.1:63832-75124 GCA_015108175.1 Pelvicachromis taeniatus
CATTGCACCAAATTCCCCCCCCCCCCCCACCTCTTCCCCCACCCACCCACTTTAGACACACATCCTTATCCTTTTGTCTCTTTCTCTACCACTCAGTAAGTTAATGTCATGGCTGTGAGGCGCACAGTGATTCAACGCTTTGGTATTGACAAATTGAACATCCTTCAGCGAGTCAATTCCCACTTCAGAGTATTTATTTGACTTTAATAATAAAAAAAACCCCTGTACTTTATGAAGAAGAAATAATTAGTTCAGCTGGACCTCCAAACAAAATAATATCGAAATAATGAAGATCATTGTGATGCACCGAATAGATGCTAAAGGCTATAATGAGGCCAGGTGAAATGTGAATGAAAGAAAAGGACAAACAGAGACATGCAAATGGAAAGAGTTAGAAAAGAGGTGTATTTTAATGCTTTCTTGTGCCGTTATAAGAGATGGAAGAAGATGCTGATATAAAATCCGTCTATAAAAGCCATCGTGAGGCTTGACACCGGACAGACCTGCTGCAGCCTGAGCAAACATCTCTACCACAACCTTTCCGCACCAGTGGCATACAGTAATGTACTGGAACTCACATTAAACCTTCACACACATACACATTTATAGACATATGCTATTCTCTGCCCATCCAGAACCACTGCTGCAGAGTCACAGGTTTGACAAGTCAGCAGATGTTGCATGCATTCACCACAGAACACACACATGCGCAGACTCAACACGCATCCAGAGCACATGCAAACCCGGCGCATGATTAAATGAATTCTCTCCATCACCTCTCCCAGAGCTTGCCTGTGCACTTTGCACTTTTTAATGACACATCGTGAGTGGCCTGCAAGTGCGTCTCCCTGAGCTGAGTAAAGACCACGCAGCATCAAACCGCATGATTGTTTATATGAGTGCCAGCATGGCACGCAAATCGCCCGCAGTATGAGGTGAGCAGCATGCAGCATTGTGTTTTTGGGCTTGTTGCCAACGTCTTTTTAGTTGTATTACGAAACAAAGCTGCAGAAAGGTGTGGAGGGGAAAGAAGCAAAGAGCGAGAGCATCAGAGCGCAACTTAGGGGAGATTTAATTATTTTTAACCAGAGGCAGTTGGATAAAAAAGGCCACAGACTTAATGACTTAATTTAGATGTTTAATTAGTTGAGCACGTATCTCTTTGGCTTCTGCCCCGCGTAACGTGAGATGAAGTTTGTTTTGAATGGTGTCAGACCTGTCTGTCTGCTTGTTTCTCTCTTTCTCCCACTTTTCCTTTATCTCCCTCTCTTCTTGGACCACATAAATAATTCCCATTGCTTCTCTGAGCATGCACAGAGCAATAGAGATGAAATATGTATGGATACACGCTATGGTGCTTTTGAAAAGAACTATTTCAAAGGTACAGAGGTCTGCTGAAATCTTCATGAGTGCCTCCTCTCCCTCCTTTTTTCCTGCCAGACAGAATGAATTCTTTGCAATGCTGCATCTGCTCGGCACCCTCGATAAATAGCTGCGCAGAGATATGAATGTGTGTTCACTAAGAATCAAATACATTTCCAGTCATGGACAGAAATAAATGTACAAAAGACAGCGAAAGCTACACCTGCACATTCATGTGCATGTAAAGAAACTGTCAAGAAGAACATGTAATTGAGGAGACATCCAAAAAAAAGTTTAAAACGAAAAATAAAAATCTAAATATGGAGCAAAATTTACAATTTTTTTTCTAGGAATAAACACACACAAGAAAGCTGTGAGAAAACCATCATCTCTCATATATTGAGCTACATCAGTGTCACTTATGGGATATTTTACAGGTATTTTCTGTTAGCATGGTAATCATATAGCAGAAAACACAAGGCAAATAAACTGTAGTGATTTATTCGTTCAACTTTTTTTTTTTTCATCATCAAGGCCATTGATTTCTCACATAATAGTCCTTCAACTGTTCTGCTTCTTCGCTGGTAAATGGACATTAAGTTCCTTAATTGTTTGCAGCAGGGCATTATCTCGGTGTGTTCTCTCCTCCACTATGGATTTTCCTGCGATACCTATGCACGTATTCCTCTTACTTCCTTCTCAAATCTGCTCTACCCCACATGTGTTGTAATCATTTTTACACGTCAGAAATAATTACCGTACCTTAACATGATTAAAATGCACAACTTTTTTTTTTCTGATTTGGGACTTTCAAGAATGTTATGACCACTTTAAAGATTTTTAGCATCATTATTCCACCTGCAGTCATTTTATATTTGGCTGCATGACTCTCTTCTGAGACCCATCGTTCCAAGGCAAAACACAAGAGGAGCAGCCACATGTCGGGGAAGTGACCCTCGAAGGACAAGCTTCGTTGTCAAAAAACATAAAACTCTGAATCAATAATGCAACAAAATATCTGCAGGAACTGTACGCAGATTGAAGCAGCTTCAATAAAATGCCCCCAAAAATGTTTGCTAACAGAATGAACAGAGGAAAATCAGCAGAGCAAACACAAAGCTCAACTTTTGGTTGTTTTAGAGGTATGAACATAAAATTGTTACCTAAAGTGTCTCTTTTAAACACCTGGCTTGGCTGGGCTGGGCTTACTACATCAAATCAAAGTTATCCAATAAGTTTTTTTTTTTAAATCAGTGTTTCCTGCCACCCCCAACAAAAACTACAACAACAACAAAAAATCAGCTGTTACATTTTTGTGGTTTATTAATTTTTCTGTATTGACATCATTTCAAAATCAAACTCATTGACACAATCAACTCAAGCCCTCGTGCACTCTGTACCCCGCCTGGTTTGACCATCCCCGCTCTCCTCAGCTCTGTCCTGCTCCTTCCCTAGCTCCAGTTGTTTCTTCTTCTTCCTTCAGTCTCTGGGGAATCACAACATTTGCTGTAAACCTTTGTGTCACTTCCCCTCACATGCTTTTCCTGCCTTGTTATTTATTTCCCTCACTTCATTGCAGAAGGTAGAGAAATGTTTTATGAAATAGGACACTTAATAATAGGAGAAAAAAAATGTTGAGGCATGGCGTGGTAGTTTTTCTCTGAGCTGTCAAAGAGTGCAACGTCCTTGAACCTCAGAAAGAAAAGATGAGAAGGAGACAGATGTAAACAGAAAGACTTTTTTTCCCCCTTTGCACAATATAAATTCCTTTAGCTAACAGCAAAATATCTCTTTTTATATTAAACAAATGCACTTAGACTGGAATTCACAATATTTTCCTGTTCAGAGAGCAGGCTGAAGATGTGGAGGGTTTGTGTGAGCTCTAGCTGTTGCTGTTTGGTGTGTGAGCAGAATGCTAAACATTTCCTGGGTCATGGGGGGGCTGGCGAAAGCATGTTGAATTTTAATGGTGCCCTCTGACTTGGCTGCAGGTAATGCTACAGGGGGCCAACTTCCTATCCATACTACTGAGAGGGAACATGAAGTGTGTGTCTGTATGTGTGTTTGTTTGTTTTCACATCCTGCTTGAGAGTGAGTCTGTGTGTTCCTGTATCTGGGTGTGTTGTTGGCGCTCTGATTTCAGTATTTTCGGTATTGGGATTGCTGCAACCCTCTAAAATGTGCACGTAGACGCATACATGTACACTTGTTTGGATGAGGGATATAAACAAGAGTACGGCTTGAGGTCTCATAAGAAAACTACCTTGGTTGCACCTCAACGCAGGTGAAAAATTGAGTAGTATATGTTTTTTCGAGGCAGATGAAATGCTTTTGTTTACACAACAACACATGTATAATTAACTACCAAGAATCTGTGAGAGGTTTTACTTTATATAGTGATACCAGAGGCTTTTTGGTTTACATATGCAGTCTATTTGTAGTCTGAGTTCTATTGACCAATCACAACTGACCAGGTTTGGTTGCATATTGACAGTCCATGCGGAGAGAAAAACAGGGACTGTATTTGTTGAAATGCGGTCTTGAAGCCATTGTAATTTTATTTAATATGCTTTGAAAAAATAACTAATGAATTTCCTTTAGGAACTACTACTATATACTAGTGTATTAGTTAATGACTAGCTGTTTGTTACCAAATAACCCATCAGCTGACTTTTTATTTTTATTCTTTTTATTAACCCTTCCTTATTTACCCTCATGTACTGTTCTCGTCTACTGTTTTCTTTTGTTCACACTATGTTATTGGGTCAATTTTGACCTGGGCAAAGGATTCCCTCATAATAAGTATTCATATCAAATTTTCAATTACAGATCTATGACTACTTATACATGGAATGTATAAGTAGTCTTTACTCTGTCCACTTCAAACACTCTGTCTACCTCATAAACATCTCAGGTCTGTGTCAAGACATCCATTAATCTCTGTATGAAGTTTGTTCTTCATGTGCATCATAGAAGATCACACTTGTGCTATTTTACTATGTCAGTATTTCGAGATTGTCCCACGACCCTTCAAAGCCCAGCAGGTGCATGTCTCTGCACTTGGGAACCTGAACAAATGTTGTAGGAGCATGGTCCTCTGGAACTCTGTCACTAGTGTCTCATAAAAAAAAACCCACACAGACATGGCAGTTACAGTTTCAACAAGCCGAGTGAGACTGACACTTGGTGGATCTAAAAACCATCTGAACACATACAAGTTAAATAAAACCCAGAAAAACTACAATGACAAAATTTAGCAAATGTACAAAAGTATAATAGTAAAAAAATAATAATAATTTATTTTGTGTTTTTGGGGTAATTTTAAGAAGAGTTCTCAAATTTCAGGCTAATAAAATATAATTTCGTTTTTTTTTTTCTGTTGTCAAATAGCAAAATAGTGAAATTTAGTCTGAACAGCATTTGAGGGCAAGTGCTAGCAATTTTCATTTAATAACATCCACTTCTGTTACTGATTTCTGCGAACGCAATCAAATGAAGTGTTTCAACACACTAAGCAGTTAGCGAGAATCCTTTAGGTCTTTGCCTCACTTGACCTTTTTTTGCTGCTTGAAAGTAAAATAATCAAAACTGATGGACTCAAAAAA
This sequence comes from Pelvicachromis taeniatus, assembly GCA_015108175.1. Taxonomy (NCBI): domain Eukaryota; kingdom Metazoa; phylum Chordata; class Actinopteri; order Cichliformes; family Cichlidae; genus Pelvicachromis; species Pelvicachromis taeniatus. The sequence continues at coordinate 68,800 of VURO01048475.1, forward strand.
GACAGGGCGATAAAGAAAACAGATGTTCCAGTGGTCAAGTTTGTGGTTCTGAAGTTTTGTCCATTAACAGCTTCAACACTCCCTAAAATCACCATTTGCTCTGACTGACACTTAGTGGATCTTAAAGCCATCTGAATAGATAAGAGCCAAATCTGATCTAGAACAGCCACAGTTAACAAAAATGGCAAACTGGAACCTTCACACACTTAAAATGTAGCTACTTTGGGATGCAGGCAAAGGAGATTAGGCCTTCCTTGCCTGTTAAGCATCTATATATGAAAGCATCCAGCGCTCAGAGGCAGTGTTTCTGTTTACAACCCAAAGTCTTAAGCCCAGCCCAAGGCAACATAACAATGCTAATCATAACACAAGGGTTATTTTGCCATATTAAAGAAAGCTTCCTTCAGAGTAAACAAACAAGAATTAATGTGATTCCTTAAAAGATTTGAAAGAATGATTTCATATCACACTAATATAATATTAGCATCACTGTGTCATATTGTTCTATAATATTGACGATGACCTCTGAGCTTCATCACATTTTCTCATTGGCTCTATCAGACAATCAGCTCTGGCTGGGCGAGCCAGTGTGTTTCCCTTATATTGTGCAAACACTGCAAAAAATCATCACAAAGTCTAATACAACTTTCATTAGCTTGAACCTTTATTGCCTGCAGTCCCACATGACGGCAATCTGAAGAAAAAAAATCAGAAATAACAGCGATGATTCTTCTTCTCTGGGTCCTCACCCAGAAGAGGGACTTTTGCTTTAATGGTTACCCATTTAGCAGGTCTGCTGGTGTTTTATGAGATAAACTGTTCTCCTTGGTCTTTGTTGTAGATCACATCTTTCTAACTAAAGCTTCTGAGTTTTATGAACTCGGGACATTTAGGACATTTCCTGCCTAAATGACTTTTACTGCAGCACCGTTCTACAAGACGCACTACAGACAGATAATAAAAAGTTTCCCCTCTCTGAAGCCATGTGTTCAATCGATATGAGTTACCCAACTTTTCAAACTGTATTTCTGACTCTCCTATCGTTCCTCCCTATGGACAAAATCTTTCTCAACTCTCTTTCAATCCACTCTTTACCTGCCTCCCTGCACACAAACCTGAATTAATCTCCAAGTCTTCTCCTCATCTCTTTCTGTGTGTTTCTGTGTGTGTGTGTGTCTTTTAGGTAGGTGTGTGTACTTTAATGCTTGTGTTCTGGTGTTCATGTGTGTATGTGCACATGTCTCCTCCTTTCTGCATTAGAAATTCACTGGCTCGACGTGATATTGTTCCCCTGCCTGGAGCTCCGAGGCTTTGGGAGGGGGATGGGGGGGTGCTGTGTTTGCATAGCAGAGGCTGTACTCTCACTCATGTAGGCCCCACAGGGATTTTCTTTGACTCTGTCAGCCCTTTGAACTCCCAGTGACATCAAGCATCAGGTCACTTGTGTACAACCTCTACACAAAGAGAACTCACACTAATTGGCCCATGTGCACCTGAGAGACAGTTGGGACATCAAAGTGCTTCGCAGCTCGGCTGATAACAGCTTTGATAGGGTGACTTTGAGACTGAAGATTTGTGGTTTGTACACTAAAGAACTGCTGCACATTAGGGGTTAGCTGCGCGTTGCGGTGCGTGTGATCCTGGGAAGGAATTAGTTATGTATGCTGCTGTGAGCTTTTAATCAGCCTCAATGAAAGTTTACAGCTCTCGACATAGCTGCATCCTGTTACTGTTCTCGTTCGGCTCTGTGTCATTTCTGTCATGCAAAAAACAAACAAACACACAAAACAAATAAAAAAAACAATACAAATCACAATTTACATATAGACCATAATAAAACAGCTGATCTCTAGCTTGTAAAAAAGGGGAAAAAATGGTGTGAAAAATCAATTTAGCTCGGCGCTCAGAGCAGCCTCTTAGGATCTTATTTTCCCTTCCAGACTTATGGATGTCTGCTGTGTCTTTGTCTGACCTTTCATCTTCTGGAAGCTGGACAGGTGGCAACTACTGGTGAGCCTGGAGGGTCCTGTCAACCCCATACAGTCCAGCAGCTGACCGCAGAGAAAGAGAAGGCAGGGGGAGAAGTCAGGAAACAAAAGAGCTCTGAAATTAGAAAGAAAACAGAGGAGAGGTGAAGGACGCAGAGTGAACTAAACCCATGTCCGAGAGAAAGAGAAAGAGAGAGAGAGAGAGAGCGAGAGAGAGAGAGAGAGAGAGAGAGAGAGAGAGAGAGAGAGAGAGAAAGCTCTGCCCAGTGCCATAGTTTCAACAGGAGGCCACGTTCCCTCTTGACTCCAACAGGCGTGGTAAAGCGATTGGATTCGCTTGAGTATAATGGCCAGCTATGAATACTGAGTGTGGCTGTGGGGGACCATTAGGGCCACAATGCTCAACAAGACACTAAGCACTCCCTGGAGGACTGAGGGGCCCTTTCATGCTTGTCCTGGGGCTGGGAGGGCCACTGGGAACTGGTGGCCAGCTGGTCATGGCCCCAGTAGTCTAATGTCATCAGCGCTCTCTGCCGTCTTTGAGCTGGCGGTGGTAGGGAGGCACAAGGGCACAAAGCCTGTGGGACACACGTCAGCATCACCTGTTTTTAGCATTAACCAGAGCTGTGCTGGATGGCCTCAATGCTAAAGCAGAGGTTTAAATGAGAGATTCTGCACCAGTGAGGCAACAATATCAGCATGTCAGTGTCATAAACTCCACAACACTGCCTGTGACTAAGTAAACTAGCACCAAATTAAAGCATGGGAATCGAGACAGAAGTTTAACATTTGAGTCGCACAGCAATGGCAAGTGATGTAATCATCTGGTTGATTAGAAAGAAAACTTATCAGTGTGACTTCTGCAGATGGAAGTAGGTTCATGGGTTATCTTCAGAGCACCATATGGGAAAAAGACGCATTGATGCAAATGCTGCCACGCTTAATTCAAGCTGTTTCAGAAAGATGCTGTGACTGCTGTGTCTTCCTCCCTCTCAGGTCCCAAATAGCTCACTACTGCAGGCAGAAAACTTGTTTTGTCGACAGCCTGTTTGAAAGGCAAGCGTAATAAAAGGCTTTTCTTTTTGTGCCGGGCGGTGGCAATTTCATAGCCTTTTCAGAGCTGAAAGAGGGCAAGAGAAAGAAAAGTTTTACTAATTGATGTGGTAGCAGAAATTTAGCCGTCATTTCAGTCAGCCCCTTCGAAAAGCCTATTAAGAAACGTTTTGTCAATTGCTTCTGCTCACTTCTATACGCCGTGGCTCTTTTTAGAAGAACTCATTTGTGTCTTATTTATTTCCTTGGCTGGCATGTTTTGCTGGCACCGCACACAATGACAAATTAAAGCTTTAGTTTCATGGCAATGACATGGAAGGTCTCGGGCTTTATTGTGGGCTGTGAAAGAATGCCAGGCGAGTCAGTAGTTGATAGCGTGTCCTCGCTTTGCTGGCTCGTTTTTGTTTTCAATTCATTAAAACATTTAGTGGGTTCTAGCTCTAGTCAAAGTTTTCGCATGAGCTCACGCTTAAGTTACATCTTTAATGAATTATAGGCAAAAGGAAAATGATTCAACTCAAGGTGACAGTCAGTGCAGTTAATCTTGTTTACCGCCTTGTCTAAATGAAACTAGTAATCTGGGTTAATAAATAAATAAATTGGACTTTTAAGGCAAATAAAAGCATTCATGCATCAAATAAATAGGATGACTGAACTGCACAAGACAAAAAAAATGTCATAAAATCTTTTATACATACTGTACTACTGTAGCTGAAATGCTTTAGCTTCAGTTAGTTAATACTTTTGGTAGGAAGTGTCAAAAATGTGCCCCGACCAAGCACTGCAGGGATCAGAAATCAGCACTTTATCTGAAATAGTATCTCATTCCATCGTGTTCGGCGTCGTCAGCTTCGATGGGATGATATATCTTCGTTTTCTACTCTTGCTCGATACTGACAAGTATTATTTAACCCCGCCATTCTTTTGGAAATGCTTTTCAAAGCTTTTATAGTGTCCCCCTTTTCTCTTTTTTTGACTGCCTCTTTGCCTTCATCTACCCTGTGAAATCCATCCACTTTGAAAACACCTCCATACAGATTTTTTCTGCTATGAAATTGATGCCTTACTCCCCTTAAACATATGATCAGTTACCTCTGAAGAATTCTTGAATGTACAAAATGGGTTCTCATTGCGACGCATTCTGGGGAGACTTTAATTGAGCTGCATTAGCGATGATGTTAGATCACCCCCCCCAAAAAATCAGTTGAGCTGGCGGAAACTCGCCAGAGAATCAGAGAAAGCATCAGCCGACAGAACAATCTGACAAAGGTCAGCTGATGTTGAGGTACATCAATTTTATGAACCTTCACCCCCTCGCGAGCTCGCTGCCACTCATGTGTTAAATGGGTCTTGTAGACAGAAGAAAATGTCTTTGTGCTGAAATAAATGGCGGGGAGAGAATGGGGTTAAGACGAGTCCTTTGAGGTGCATCAACCTACATCTGTTCATCCACTCTTTTTCTTTCACTTCTATCTCTGGCTTGTCTTGCAAAACATGTACTGCACATGGGAAAGGTGTTTGGGTTTTTTTTTTCCTGATAAGAAACCCAAATGTTAAAGGAGATATGGAAGTTATTTCTTTTTTTCACTTGCTTTGAAAAGCACTTCTTTATTTAAAAAAAAACTGAGTCATGTTCATGTCACGCTGACTCAATTACAAAAAAGGAAGAAATTAATGTCCTCGAACCTTTAGACATGCTGCCAGTTTAGGAGTTTCTGCAAGTGTAAAATATCATTCTTCTTCAGCAGAGTTGATGAAAAGGAGAATATTTCTATTTTCCTTTCAGAAGAGCAGGATTGGCCTGAGACCAGACTGCTGTGACAGCTGTTCAGCTCAGCTAAACAGAGGCTGTAATAACACACACTTACAAACATCCACATATACTGTATAGGCGCATATGTATTTCACCGTGTCTTTCAAAACATGCTTTTGTGCACAGATATTGCACAAAACAACACAACCCCATGAGGACACAAACACAACAGCCTGAGCAACCCCCCTAATTTACTCTCTCTTCTCACCCTACACATACACAGCAGACTCAAACACACACACACACACGCTGAGAAGAAATTACTTTGAACTTGGTGTCAGGCGGCGTGAATGCAGCTGGGAGCAACAGGGTCACAAAGCTCTTTGAGAGGTGAGATGAGGTCCAGCATTTCCACTGTCCACTGTCTGCCTCTGCTCTGATGTGCTGATGGCCGACAGGGGTCAGCTAGGAGGGTGGGGGGTGGTGTATGTTAGATCAGGCCTAGCCATAAGGCTCTCTTTGTTACGGGTGGCACTTTGCCACTGCAGAAGGCTTTGATGCAGTTCATATGCACTGTCAGTTTCCAGACTTCGACTACCAGCAGACAGCAGTAGTTTCGGCAACGTCATGATTCGAGATTTATTCATTTTTAATTTTCTTTTTCTAAAATCGATTGGTAGGATTCAGATTTAAAGATGTGTATATTTTTAATTAAACTCTTCAAGTGAGTTTTTTAAATGCTAATATTTACTTGAATGACTTCTTGAGCAGCATTTTTTTTCTTACTGTTTAACAATGAAAGACGCTACTGCCATGTGCAGTGATGACACCAATACCAGACTTGGCTATTTTGGGACTTTCTATAAATTAACAAAGACTTTTAATTAAAGATCTGTAACAAACAAAAAAAAAAACACAATCAAACTGATGACTTAATTGATTCAAACTGTGTGAAGTTTCATTCCAGGGTTGGTTAGCAGAGCTGGAACTGCTGCCAAGATGTGTAATCATGTTTAATAAATTGCAGCAGACAAGACTGTATCTAATCTATTAATAGGCCCACATCATTACATTGTGATTTGCATCTGGTGAGGGTCCAACTGCGGACACGCTGCGACTGAACTGAGCTGAAAATTTGATGTGAAAACAAAAAGACTTATCTTGTACAGTAGTGGTATGTTACTCCACGAGGGTCAGGAGGGGGATGGAAATGCGATTAAAAATAGCAGACTTTCCCTAATGCATTATCTATTGTAAGAATGCCATTTAAAAATAAACCCAAACTGCCTCTTTTTATGTGTATGCAAAACTGTGAACATGTACATGTTACAGAACAATGTTGTCAAATAAAAACACGGGGCTGGAGATTAGCAGGGCCAAACCAAAGGGAGCATCAGTAATATGTTCATCGGCAACCCCCTAAACACACACACACACACACACACACACACACACACACACACACACACACACACACACAAAAACTGCAAAAATAATAGCATGTAACAATAATCTTTAATATCAACAGCAC
>VURO01048475.1:86553-98779 GCA_015108175.1 Pelvicachromis taeniatus
TTACACCAATACCACTGTCCTTTGTTTCATTTACATTTTATGCGTATTTTCATAAGCTAGCTGCAAATAAACATGAGGGGAGAAAAAAACATTACTGGAAATGTAAAGTTTAACAAAATGGCCTTGAAGAAATTTGCTCAAACTGATGCCACAAACAGCACAAACTTGGTAATAGGAACTTGGACAGATGCTACATTTAAAAATCTTTGGTATTTATTTTTCAGGGAGCATTGATATAAAAGCATGAGATGAGCTGCACCTTCTTAAGACACACACACACACACACACACACACACACACACACACACACACACACACACACACACTGCATATTAATTGCCACAGATGGAAACTTTACAGATTCAACAATGAGACCATTGATAACGACGCTATGTGATAAAGCTGTCCACCAGGAAAAAAAGTCCCTCTTCTTACAAGCACTCTTTTAGGTAAATATTGCATCAAAGAGCTGCACCCATCATAAATCAAACATCTCAGGAGTCATCATATTTTATACACAACTGCTTTTTTTCCCTCACCCCCCTGTCTCCCAGTGATGCATTAAAGACACAGGCCTCTCTGAGGGGAAACCTGTGATCTCAAAGAAATATTTATCTTCTCATGCTGCGAAGCAGCTCATCTATGATGCTTCAGAAAATTGCTTCTATTCCCCCTCAGTGAAAAACTCTAAAAGACTGTGTACTCCTTGCTGCACTTGAAAATTTATCCCCACTGGACTCTTTGGCCACTCCTAAATCCCTTAGTTACTTACATTGTTTGTGTTGTCGTTAATATTTTATAAAGATGTTTCAATATTTATTCATCTTTTTCTCCACACAGATAACCGTCTCACTAGCTCCCTTGTATCATACATTTTAATGCACTGAGTGATCACGTCCCACAAGCGGTGTGCGCGAGTTTTTCTACCCCTCCTTCTTTAGTACATGCATCTATTAATAAAACATAATAGATGCCTCTGCCAAGAATTATTCTCTTTCAATAAATGTAGTGTAAAACGGGCTGGCAAAAATGCTCTTATCTTTTTAAATGAAAATGACAAGCATCTTCTGATATTGTGATCAAGCCACCAAAAGCGCTGAAATTTCATATGTTTAAAAAGAAAAAATCGTAAAGTACTTTTTTTGTTGTTGTTTTGAATAACTGATGAGTGCTTGATGGAAATAAGTGTTTTGGGGGAAAAGCCCATTGCATTTGAATTTGAAAGTCACAATTTTGTGGAAAAAAAATGATAATGATTTTACATAATGGCCATCTTTAAACATGAATAAAAAAAATGTGCTTGGATTTAGAATGCATGAAGAAGTATTTTTCACAAGACATATCTAAAGCATCAAAATCAGACAGAACGAGTTAAAAAAAAAAGAAGGCCCATCTAGTCTTTACAGATTTATTTCACATTGCATATTATTAACTTTTAAGTTGCAAACTGAGAAACAGTTTGAAGCGTTCTTCACAGATTTTGGTCCACAGTCACATGTTAGCATCACACAGTTGCTGCTGTTTTGTTGGCAGCACATCCAGGAGTCGAAGCTCCCATTCCACCGCACCCAAAGGTTTGGCGCTCCATTGGATTAAGAGCTGGTGACCTTAGAAGCCATTTGAGTACAGTGAACTCACTATCACGTTCAAGAAACCAGCTTGAGATGATTTGACTTTTGTGTGTTATGTTGCCTGAAGCAGCCATCAGAAGATGGTAGGTTATGACCAGAAAGACATGGGCGCGGTCAGCCACAATTCTCAGGTATGCCCTCATGTTTAAACAAAACGTGCCAAGAACATATCCCCCTCACGATTACACCACCAGCAGCTTGAATTTTTGAAACAAGAGAGGATGGATTCCTGCTTTCATGCTGTTGGCACAAAATTCTGACCCTACCATCCGAATGTTGCACCAGAAATCGAGACTTATTAGACCAAGTAACGTTTTTTGTGAGCCCATGCGAATTTAATGTTCAGTGTGTTTTGTATTCAAAGATACTCTTCTGCATCCTTTGTATCTGTTATACCTGTTACTCTCCACTTCTCATCAGCTAGAAGCAGTCTGGCCATTCCCCTCTGAATTCCAGATCATCAGTTCAGCCAGGGAAATTTAGCTTATGGGATATTTTCTCTTTTTGGGGCCATTCTCTGTAAACCCTAGAGATAGTTGTGTTTGAAAGTAAATCAGTAGTTTGTGAAACACTCAGACAAGCCTGTCTGACTCCAACAACCAAAACACTTAAGTGATTTTTCATCTCCATTGTGATGCTCAGTTTGAACTTTGGCAGGTCGTCTTGAATGTATCTACTTTAAGTTCCTGCCTTGTGACTGATGTATTTGCAAGCAGTTAAACACATGTACCCAAAAAGTACACATTACACCATGTTTTTTGTACAAATTGGGTTTTTTTTTTAGATTGCTGAAAAAAGACACTAAAGTAATGAATGGAAATGGTATCAGGTAATAATTCAATTCACTATTCTAAAACATGTTCAAAGTTCCTCCTAAATTTGATTTTGGTTGTTGTTTTTGGCTGGAGGTTGGCCAGGTGATGTAGGTAGCCTGGGTGAGGAAGCTTGTCCAGATGCCAACCAGAGGAGACAAACAGGGAAAACAATTACTCACACATTTTCACAACGTGGAATCGTCTCACTCTCTGTTTTTTCCACCATTGCTCTCTCTCCTTCTTTTTCTATTTGCCTATCTTAGCATCAAAGTATTAAAGATGATAGATTTCTGTAAAACACACCTGGCGTTTCCCTATTACTACAATGCAACACAAGATAAAACAACACAAAACACCTGCACCAGAGCGTTGCTGTCTCTTCAATATTTAACACCTTGCCTTCTTACATGGCTTGTTGGAGTGAAATCTTTTATACATGCTCAAAAACTCATGCCACAACGCTTCACACAGGTTTACATCCATATATAATGAATCTGCGAGTCATGGGATGAATTAGTAAACCTCTTTACTCCGGAAAACCGAGGATACATCTTTGAGGTTCCCAAAGAAACAGTCTCAAATGCATTTGTCCTTGGCAGACTAAAGTGAACAGTGTAAGTTTAAATAATGGAATTCGGACAAATTTTAAATGAGATCTTAATAGGTAAGGAGGTCCGTACTAAATGAATGGTTGTCACCCTTCCCTAAGAACCCATTTGATCGCCATGCTTATTAAATCTTTTTAAAAAATCCAGATCATAATGACAGGCTTATTGTTAAGAATTAATCCTTTTAATGCCTAAGCACTAATCATGCAGGAAACTTTTGACACAAATGGTCACTCTCTTGACACAATTGTTACCAGAGGAGTGAAAAGGAGCTGATTGTAAATTATCTGCAGCTACTTAAATCCAAATCGCCACGTCTATTTGCGCAGCGCCACGACTCCTATTTCCACGGCTGTTAGACCATGAAATCTACCCTGACCTCCTCCACTCAGGAAGGAAAATAAAACTTCAGGAAACTGAAGTGTGAACATTCAAGGTAAGGCCAGTTAGACAGTCTCAAGGAAGGACAGACCCTCAGGGGCTCCAGTCTCACTGTGCTGTTTCCTCCAAATAATCAGCTGGTGAGAGATTATTTTGTGCTTGAGATGGGTTTTTGAACTGGTTGGGCGACTGTGTATTCTTTTCAGATAAGTGAGCATGGTATTTATTTATTTATGTATTGCAATTTTTTATGTTATTAACCTTTGTTAATAAAAGATTTCCCCTTGATATTCTTTTCGCAAAGAGTGCTGACAAATCTGGCCCTGCATGTAACATACACAAGCATTCAAATGCATGCAACAACTGCTTTTTAGAAGAGTCATATTCAGGATGCGTGTGTTCCTTTGTGACACGACCAAAGAAACGATACACACAACTAAATGACAGCCCAGAAAACTAAAAAATTATGTTTTTGCATTGTCATCGACTGTTTTGTGTTTTGTGGAGTCATTTTTAATTAAAAGACGATTAGCGCATGGGCCTATTTTGATGTTGAATTTTGAGGGTATGTTAATTTGCAGCAATAAAACAAACTTTAATAAGAAATAGTCCACAATGTTTTTACTCTACGTGAGTCCATAATTAACCAAAGTTCAAACCAATCAAACTGAGACCCAGAGGAAAAAGAGGACATTAATATTTCAATTTTTCTCTTATTAATTTAATCACATTTCATATGCTGATTTGAATTGGCCACGCTCCACCACTCAGAGTTGACTCTAATCCCAATCTAATTACTAATTATACGGTTGGAGGTTGATTGGACCAATCCTCCCAGCCAAGGCCAATTTGACTCCCTCTGATGTCGAGCACCTTTCATGTGCGATGTCTCTCAGGTTTTGAGGACACAGTGGCGGTGCATTTATGTGTGTGCGCACATGTCTCTGTTTTAATCAAATCATTATTCAGCACCCTCAGTCATTAATGTTTTCCCATTGTTTCTGGCTGAGGAAAAAATGCAAACAACAAAGTAAAAGATGTGACTCCAGGTTCCTCTTATTAAATAATCTGTAAACTGATTTGTTCTGGTTTTACGGTGAGTCGTGTACAATTACAAATAAATAAAATTATTTCCCTGCAAAACTAACTGCTGGTATATTATCTTATCGGCACAGCAGTCAGACACATAATTGTGGGCATTTTGCTAGGGGAAAACCTGATCGCGAAGGACAACGACGCTCCTATTAAGAAGACAAAAGCTTGAAGAAGGATGCTACGAGTCAGTGCGGCGCAGCTCTGGAAACCTTATTTTACCAAGTTAATGACTGTGGTTGTGAATTGTGTGTGTTAGTTAGCCGCTAATTAATTGCTAATAAGCTTAATTTAAGCTAATTGACAGTATATGATAATGTGTGATAATATTTGCTCACGAGGACAAAATTGTATCATGGTCAATGTTCCAGGGCGTGGACTGCCATAGCACTGTGATGATCAGCGTACCAGTGAAGAAAGAGAGCGGCCTTTTCCAGATCCAGAGTTTAGACTTTCCTGCAACATGTAATAGCATCAGGCTGCAGCACAGATGGAAGTCTACTGGGTCTTCACATCACTGATGAATCCAACAAGGTATGCGACTCAGGGTGTATATATGAATTATTCACCATCTGTGTGTGTGTGTAGGTGTGTGTTCGTTCGAGTTTTCAGGTATGCGCACAATATTTCATCCAAGATGTTTTGTACTGCTGGTGATTCTCTTTCTAATTTTTCGTTTACACTTGATTTGAACTTGAGATTTTCTTGCTGCTAATTCGAGCAGTGTGTTCACCAGTAAAGCTTTTTCTCGAGTGGCTAATCGCACTTTTTTCCAAATGTTGAACTTGTATATTATAAGTGAGAGTGCGATTCACTGTGGGATACTTAAAAGCTGCTCTACAATGTAAGCTGGCACTATGCTGGAAATTTAACACACTTTCGGATGCTAAATACCAAGAAATGATGACTCAGACATCTGAAGGCTGCACTGCAAAGCAGGTTTAACATAGTCTTGCTTTCTTCGTGTTAGCTGGCTTGACAAAACCTAAAATCCCAGTCAGATAACCCAGATTTTCTACTTCAGGCTCTCAACATGCTCACATTGAAAATTTGTTTTTTGAAGTGTCATTTGATGCTTCTGTGAAAAATGGACCAATTAAGCATTGTCTACTCCAGTCAGCGATACTAACAGGGGGGGCAGGTCGTAAAAATCTCTAAAGATAATTTAAAAAGTGACAACAGTGAAATGCAACACTGGTTCTGAAAATAATGCTGCAGAAAAACTTCACCATCATAAGTGCACAGAATGGTAAAATGTTTAATTTAAGTGAGCTAAAAATAATTGTATTGATTGGTATTCTTGGTCAAGTAATGCTGAGTTGGATGGCTGGCTGCATATTCTTAGTCATTAAAAGCATAAATAGACAAATCCATTTTCTAATCATGTATTTTCTTCACAAAATAAGTGAATCCAAATTTCACCGACAATAGAAAGCAGAGTTTGCGCTGTTGTTATTGACATTCTGCATCAACAAATCAAGGTCTCAGAAAGGATAGAAAAATATTCATCTAAAATGTAAAGCCGCATTATCGTGATTATTCAGGACTGACATAAAATGTTTTTATTTTTATTTTTTTGTTACTTTTAATTTCAAAATATTACAATAAAAACCAAGCATGTTTCTTGCCCTGTTATCTTTTCTCTTTCTGACCACACAAGCTAAGAACACCGCAGCGTGAACACAGTGTGTTTTGTGTCAGCTTGCAACTGTTACTTTGTAGAGCAGAAGTACGGACACACTACTCAGTCTCCTACATAGTGTAAGCAGTGCTCACGGCAAAATACGGAGGTGGACTTTGTGTATGTCACTTGTAAATGTTAGCAGCAGGGCAGGGAACATAAAATGTTTTACCAGCAAAATTCTGTCCAAAACATTGCTGTAAAAAAAAAATATTGGTTTAGAAAGAAAAACAGTAATGCTTTACTTTTTGGGTCAGTCATTTTTTCAGTTTAAATGACTGTAATTTACTATTGATAAAATTAGGATAAAATTAGAAATCTAAGAAAGCATAAAATAAATATACACGACAGGAATATATACCAAATATCAACAGATATTAGAATTCAAATGAGAAATTAAAGACATATGTAAAGATTAGCAGGCAAATAATAGACAATTAATAAAGTGCAACAGTTCGAATACATACAGAGGTGATTTTGACAAGTAGAACAAAATACATTAAGATTCTTTTTTGTTCAATTTTCATTTCTAGTGTATTAAAGAGTAAATAATAAAACCAAAATAAATGATAGAAATTCCTTGTTTTAAACTTTGAAGCAGCAGCTCGAGCTGTAGGCATCACTGAAGATAACACAGTTCTGACACGGTCCTGGGATTTCTCACGAAAGCTCGTAATAATGGTGCAATTATTGGGGAAAAACAAATTAATCTTCTCTGTGTTTCACTCCTATTTCCTCATTTTCTACTTTTTAACCTCCATTTCAAATAAGGTCTGATTTTTTTCTCAGCGCAGGATCAAAAGGGCACCCAAAATAAAGAACCCTCACCCCACCACCACCACCCAAATTCCAAAAATAATGAAGAGAAAATAGTGGAAAATAATGTTGCCTCTGCACCAGGAGGTGACTTTTGTTGACATAACCTCTAATAAAGGTTTTATATTACTGTTGGAGTATATAGGGCTCCGTGTGTGGCTGTAACTGCTCGTGGCTCATAGCACTGAGGGTATTTGAAAATGTCATCTCAATTAGTTGTTGAGCCTCGAGTCGTGAGAGCTCTGACAGGGCAGTAATGAATGGCATCACACTGGGACTAAAACAACACCACGGCAACTGAGAGGAGCGACTAGAATATTCTATTGCCCCTTAACAACTTTTTACTATATTGATTGTGTGCAGGACAGAAAGATAACTGTGTGGGTGGATGCTGTGCATGCTGTTAGATAAATAAAGAAGAGCAGCTGTTGCTGTAGTAAAAATGTATGTTGTATTGTCTTCATCCATTTTTTTTGCCCCATCCTTCTGCCCCTCCAGTTTTCAAGTTTTGGCACTTTTGCTATTTTAAATTTCTACCAATGTTGTCACTGCTAGTGGCCTCACAGGAAACATTTGCCATCACATTTCTAGGAAGCTCTAATATCTGCAATCAGACAAAGACTTCAAATTATGCTCATTCCCGCTCAATGATGGTATAGATTCAAGGCTGCTGTAATAGAGGCTTTGCATACACACAATTAGGGTCTAGTATAATTAAACTGTCTTTTATCTATCACAGTCATTGCATATACCACATCTGAAAACAGAATGTGGACATTAGGCAAGTCACATTAAAATGTAATTGACTGGTAAATAAAGTAAACAAATAAACTATCTGCACAGCTGTGCAGCTCCAGTCAAAGAAAAAGCAAGAAAAAGGCTGTTGCCATGGTCTTGACTGCAGACGCAACAGCCTTCAGTTTTGATGCTTGTTTTGAAGTCGGTGGTTTACCATTAAAGCATATTTCTTCTGAGATTTCTAGTTATTAAAGCACTGATTGCTACTTTGCATGACTTAAATGTTTTCAGTCTGCCAGTAAGATGAGTGTTTGAGGCCATCGGTTAATTTAACCCTATGCATCGCCTTGACCTGGCTTCATCCCCTGCCGCTGTAACTCGCGGTGACGTCGATGTGTGAAGTAAAGAGGCTGCCAGAGGAAACTGTCAGCAGTGACTTTTGACAGCCTGCGTGATGGAGGCTTCCAACAGAGTCGTGGTCTTGTTAATGACTACATCACACAATGGGCCTGATTTAAATGCACCAATCAACCCTTATCTAAATATCAAACCTGATTATTAAGTAGCTCCATATCAGTAACACTGATTGAAGACATTTTATTATTAATTTTTCCAGTAGCTTTAGCTTAAGGAGACACTCTGTTTCAAAATGTCAACTTTTTTCATTGTCTTCTTGGTTGGACGTTTGGTTCACTGCCACTGTTGGATATTAAATGTAAATGGGTTTTTTTTTTTTGTGAATGAGCTCCAGTGGAAACGACTTTTTAATATTTGTTAAAATATTTACTTTGACAAATTAGTAGAAATGTGAGAACTGGAAAAAAAAACCAATTTAGATGTACTGAAAAAAGTTACCAAAACATTTTTTAAACTAAAAGTACTGAACAGGAGAGTAAAGCTGGAATATGGTCAAATTTTCAGCTAGAATATTTTATGCTTCTCCAGTACTGTGCAAAGTTTTTGAGGTACCGCTTAAGTCTATGTATTTTGCCCTATATTGTGACCTATGAGTTACTCAAGTATATAAAAAGGTTTAAAGAATCTGTGTAACTATTGCATCTTTAGGCACTTTGTAGATAGCAGCCTGTCACAAAACATATTAGTTGTTCGCGTTGTTTTAGCTGTATCTAAGAAAACCTCAAAGATAACACATTTCATTTTGACTGTGGATTGTGACACAAAAAATAAAAATATGTATTTTGATCCATCATGTAAAACCATCCGGAAGTGTTTGTTTCAGCATGACAACGAGCCCAAACACACTGCCTGTGCAGTAAAAGTATCAGGCAAGTACTGATGACTCAGTCATGGACTGGCCTCCCTCAGCATTATTAAAGAAGTGTGGGATCATATTGACAGAGAACAGAACAAAAGGCAACATCTAAAGAATAGCTTAGAATGTCGATCATTCAATTAAATTTTATATATATATAGCATCAAATCACAACAGTCGCCTCAAGCCGCTTTATATTGTAAGGTAGACCCTAAAATAATACATACAGAGAAAAACCCAACAATCATATTACCCCCTATGAGCAAGCATTTTGGTGACAGTGGGAATGTAAAACTCCCTTTCAACAGGAAGAAACCGCTGGAAACACTCAATGCAACTTCATGAGGCCTGGAGAACTACTCCTGAAGACTACTCTTTCCTAAGAGAGTTCGGGCTGTGCTGAATAAAGGTAGTCATTTGAATTATGAAATTTAAATTATATGTTGTATTTCAATGTATGGTTGCACATTTCAATAAGTTGCTGTATCTATTTCCCATTTTCCTGGAAAACAATAAAGACAAGAAGGTTGGGTCAAGACTTATAAACAGAAATGTACATATTGAAAAATTCATGAATGTAAACGTGATTTTTAAGGAGAGTTCTAGTAACCAGTTGTTAACCAGGACGTTATCACTATTTTGACCAAACACACCACATGCCAACTAATTCTTTGAAACCACATCAACTAGAGAACATTTACATTAAAATGATTGACTTGCAACTGGATGCCTTTCTTAGATACCATATTTATTTACCCTTCAACATGAAATATTGCAAACTTTGTGCAGCCCATAAAAAAGCATTGCTGTCTGTATATTACCCATTCCTCATGTGGTTGTGCTTTGCTCCATCATACAACACTGGCCCCAGCAAAACTGATCTGACATCTCTAAATTGCATGGCGATGAAACCATATCACAGTGTTCAGATTTCAATTCTACTCCTTGGGGAAATATTGTTTCAAGCCATTACTCTTCATCAAGGGGACGTCATACCCACTCTATGGAGCTATTGTCCTCCATGGCCCGTGTTTTCAGCTGTGCCCCTGAGACAATGGCATACGTGATGTACAAGCCCCTGAACTCCTGTCATGTAGCCACAAAGGACCACAGTGCAATGATCAAAATCCTTAAATGGCGCTTGCATAGAAATTTCATCATTATTTTTGAGAGTGAGATGCATCAAACACAAATCGCTTGATGAGACGATCATATGCTGAAATGGTGCAGATTACAAAGTATTTATTAAATAGCAGAGTGTTATGAATCACTCGGATACTGTGATCTTCCCCACTGTCTTTGTTAAATATGCTCAGTTGCAGTGCGACTGGCACAGTACCAATGATCCATGCCTGTTCCACATTCATCTTTGCTGCTCACTCTGTGTACGGAACGCTGCAAATTACAGCCCTGGTGGATTCACGCTGCTCTAATCCTCAGCAAAACTGCGAGGGGTTATGAGGGGAACCCTGCCAGTTACCTTGGGGGGCGAATGATCTCTCTGACCTACCCCTACTAACCCCAGTGGCCGTACCGCAATGGGAAAAGATCTATCTCTCCTTATTATTACTCACACCTCCCACCAGTGGCACAGAAGATGAATCATACCTGTCAATCCTTATCCCTGGTGCAGGGAGGCCATGTTTGTTTATATTGATCGGCAGCATATGTGGCACAGCTGTTGCTGGAGGAGGCTGATGCTGGCAGAGGTTTGTTCACGCTTTCCCTTGGCAACAGTACAGTTGGCAGGCAAGAGAGCAAACAGTGCGCACTCGACTAATCAATACAAACAATGAAGCAGCAAATCAAGAATAATGTTGGAGCAGACAGAACTGAGGGAGCGAATATAGCTTTTAATTATTTGGTGCTCAGAAATTATTTTGTGTTGGGATCTGTTAAGATTTATTTTCCTAATGCGTAATGTCTTTGAGTTATTCTCCCTCCAGCATCACCATTACAGATAGGCCCTGGGGTCCAGTCCAAAAAGTTCACTGTGCCGCTCTCAGCTGAATCCTACTGATACACAACTACTACTAAAATTAAGTTATGCAATTTGTTGATGAAAAAGATCAACACCAACACACCGTTAAGTTACTGCAGGTCAAGCTGCAACTATAATGTAAGTGAGGGCGGAGGGCACAGATTTTTGGAGCACACAGGGTCTACTCCTGCTGTTCTTCAGCCCAATCTAACTTGAAAATAGCAAAACAAAAGGAAATGAAAAGATGTTTTGAGGTCCCAGACTCCAACTGTCCTCTCTTGCTTTGTGTTTCTCTTTGCTTTGTGCAATTGAAAATGTTTGTATACTTACGTAACTGTAGCTGCATCTGTCTATGTGTGTCATTGTAAATATGCATTTGTTGTAAATGGTAGATTGACTGGTACCTATATAGAGCATTTCTACTCTATTTTGAGCATTCAAAGCAGTGCGAGTGCAAGCACATCTGTGACAACAAGAATGTACCCTGTCTTCTTTTTCATAAAATAGCAAGATCCACTATTTTGCAAAAAGTGTCCACCCAGTTCACATGCTCTGGCATCAACTCTGTCCCTCTCTGCATGTATGATTTGAACAGTGCATGCATTCAACATTACATGTGTTTGTATATGGATGTTGCACACTAAAAGTTGGACCTGGCTTATGTTTATGTGCTTCCATTCTGAAGGGAACACTCCAGAATATACGTAATATGACTACTGTGATGTTATTGAAGACATTTAAGCTTTATGATAATGGGATTTTATCCCTGTGTATATTTGTATATATAATAGTAAGTGTGTAAAAAATAGTGGTGTACAAATCGTGGTTAATTGTCACGTCAGTGCAGGGGACATTTAGAATCATATGAATGTGTGAAAGTGTAGGCAAATTACTCAAGGTGCAGCATCTGGCAATGATTAGTGACCATTAATTGGTGTTAACTGGTGCTACTAGTGTTTATAGAGTTGAAGGATAATTAGCTGGAGGTCAACTCACGGCTGAAATTAACATGTCAGAACTCTGCAGCTGTCTTATGACAACTAGGCAAGGTAGTATTAGAGTCTACCACATTTTATAGAGAGGGCAATGTAGGATTGCGAGGCTGGCTGTGTTAGTGTTCTTAAGTGAATCATTTACTCTGTGTTTCTGAATGTGTGTGTTTTTGGACCGAATTGTAAAAAAAAAAAAAAATGAAAGAAAGAAAAAACAG
>VURO01048475.1:98799-112541 GCA_015108175.1 Pelvicachromis taeniatus
CGCTGGTGGTGGAGCCAAAGTGACAAAAATTATGTACCTCAAGAATAGCTCTCAGCAGGACCTTGACTTGACTTGCCAGAGTAAACAGTGAAAAGAAACAAGCCGAGTCAGCCAGTCTGCAGTGTGACCATTGGGAGACCTCGCAGAGATCCAACTGCAGCACCTGTACAAACACCAGAGCTAGAACTCAGTGCAGGCAGTTACCACACACACACACATACACACACGCACAAGCATTGGTATATTACACAACGCTCTTCAATCTGCATTTGTTGTAAATATTTGATGCCTCATCTGTAAGAGCATTTGTTTACCATAACATTCACTACATCACATGTGTTGCCCTTGACAACCACTTGAATTGAAAAAAAAAATTGTATTTAAAATTCTTGAATTAATGAATAAAGCTAAATGTTAGCATCAGTGTCAAAGCAGTTCACTGTAAGATGTATAAAGAAAAATCCAGATATTACACTGGTACATGGAAACCATGGAGAAAGCACCAAAGAGCACCTGCCAGACCAACCATGAGATCCAGGCAGAACTACCCTGCCTTCTTTCTAAGCTGAAGAAGAAACTCCTTTTATGAAAAAGGAAGTCACATTTTTGCTTTGTACAATGAAAAGCTAATCACCTTTCTACTAATGAGCAATATAATTTTCACAACTATCCCACATTGCATGGTACATAGTGTATTTACCCTGCTGTTTGATATATTTATTTGTTAAGCCTTTTTAACACAATGGCCCATGATGAACTTGCGACCCCTCCATATTTCATTCAGCCTCGCACCCAGTGACAGGAAAGGCTAAGGTTCTGGAAAAAAAATTGCTCTGGTAATTGGATGAATCCTGATTTTAGACTGTATTAAAAAGTTTCATAACTTGAAGGAGAGCGTACTTAGCATATATAGTTAGCGTAACTTCTTCTGTACCTCACCCAGTTCCTTATGGAAATCTTATTGATGATCCATGAGTTTAATTTGGCAAAGATATTTTGCTGAATGCCCTTCCTGGTTGCATAAGGTCATGGCTCGTAGAGCAACGTGGCTGGGTTATCTGGTTAGCATAATAAATGCTACCTAAAGGAGCTAGGTATAAGCTATGTGTCATAAATGTTAACTTTATACTGATTGTCACTGACACAGTTTTAAATGAGAATTCATTTGCGTGCATGTGTGCCCAGTCCTGACATACCCAGACCCTCCCCACACAAGTGGATAACTCCCAGTCATCAGACTCTGATACCGGATAATGACTGGAGCAAAACGAAGCTAAATCCACCGCACGATAACTTATCTTTCTAGGTCTGTTAGATTTTTTTTCTTATACCAGGCCTTGCATTTCATAAACCCAAAATTCATTTTGCTCTGTATCTGTGCTGATACAGTTTTCCCGTCAATGAGAGGAAACTCTGTGGCTGAGAGATAGAGAGGGGAGAGAATTCACCACACACACCAGACATTGCGGGAAAACCGAGATAAGAATATTAAACAGGGGAAAGAATTGTGTCTTCTCCAAACCAATAACATGACTGAAGATGGAAATGAAAGGCGAACACTAAACTTCAATCTATAAGAATTCATGTGACATATTTTAGAGGGCACCGTGTGTTTCTGAATATTCCTGGATTGAATTATTAAAACACTGTTTTGTGGAAATGCTGCTTCAGTTCAATTTTGCATCCCCTTGTGTTAATCTGATAAAACAAAACTCTGAACGCTACATTGGTCTAATGTTGCAGTGAAAATATGACCAAATTCTGACAGCACGACTGTAGCTGCTGCCGCCACCCACATCTCTAAACTAGGAAAGCTCATTACAGCATTAAATGTTGCCAAATGCATTTTTTAAACATCTGAGAGACACTGATAAATACCAGGAATTGTTGGTGTGTCTGCAGATTCACAAGGAATTAATTTCTTAATCTCACATGCCTCAGAATTTATAGTGCACAGTCTGAAAGAGATGGTGGCTAATATTCAATGATTCTGTCTCACATGGTGTGACATTTTTATTATTATACAGTGTGTAGGGGCCCTAAGCCCTTTTTAATAAGAGGTCTAATATCTCCAATTAACAGCATTTTACAGGTGGATTATTGTCCATGTGAATACAAATGCCTTTTTGTTGACAGTTCACCATTACATTTGCTTTAAGACATTTAAACTAAGACCTGAAAACATAGACAGACCACTCTACTGTTTACGACTGACAGTCAGAAATTAATCAGTCTCCCCGATGATGACTGCAAATTGCCTAAGATTATGTTGACACGTCTTCATTGCTGCATGTAAAGGAGGCGATGGCAGCAGATCTGCCATTTAGCCTGCCAGTAGCCCCAGGGGATTCTTCTTCTCTTGCATTCTTTTTAATGTCTGGCAATTAAAGGCCGTATAACTGCCGGAGAGGAGGAGAGATGAAGAGGGAGGAATTGAGGGAGGGGTGTAAAAGAGTGAGGTTCAAAGAGAGACCGGCAGCGAGAGGCAGAAAAGAGGAAAGAGAAACAGAGGCAGACGCGCACATAAATAGATCTAAGTGCAAACAAACAAACTACAAAGCAGATGATCATATTAGGAAAACGGCTGAGGCTTAACTCTATTTCATGCCACCTCTGCAGCACGGTCACTTTGCAGCCATTTGTACGGCTGAAATTCAATTTCATTTAACAAGTCTTCAATCACTGGTGAAATATTTCACCTCTCTGTAACAGATCCTGGGGGAAATCCTCTCATCTCCTTTCAAGAGTTATCCATACATTTCCATGTACAGGCCACACACTGAAGCTGTTCATCAGGCAAATCCATCCTGCCTAGTTTTCATTCTCAGTAGCAGTAGATGCTAATGCTTTCCATATCTATCAGTGTGACAGGCACAGCACGTTGGTTTGTTTCACTCAACGGGAGAAATTAATCACACACATTTAGAATAACAAGAGAACATTTGAGCTCTGCATTAACTGCACTCATGCTGCTTTTGATGGCCATATTAAGACAATAGTTTCAGGCTTCTTATCGAGGCTATTTGTTAACAGGTCTAACATAGCCGATTTTTGGCAAATATGTCTGCACGCATGACTTTATGTATTTACAGCATATGGTATGAAATCAAAGTACTCGCCCTTAGATAGTTCACATAACTTCAGTTTTATTTTTAGAGAAGCATTTTCCACAAACATACATGGAAATATCCTGTTTCCTCAGCAATATTTCTCGTCCTACAAACAATACCATCACTGACAAATGCCATTCCAATGGGTGTTTCTCCATCAAGGGGCAGTGTTTAAGTGCTCCCTATGAATGGCAGCTTCATGTGAAGTAAAGCGTAATACAGACACATTATAGACACATTATAGTTATGTTTAGTTATGTTAACTAAACATAACTATTTAGTTAACACAGCTCATGCCTTTGTTACTTTAAATAACATTTAACTGTTTGGGAGATCCAAGGGTGAACTCATCCTTGAGTGTGATGTGCAGACAGACAGGTCTGTGTCACCATCTAATTTTGCAGCGATGGAAGATTCTGAACCCTGGCTCCATTTCTCAATGTATGTCCTAAATACAATTTTGCTTGAAGAAACTGATTGGAGCACTATCAATGACTTTATTATATCATTAAAGTCAAAGAAACAATATTGTGAAGTCGTCTGCATTTTTTGTATATAATAATCTGAGAAATGTAGTGGCTCTATAGTTGTTTACACACTTGTGTAACAGGCGAAAGCTCCCCAGTTCTGTCCGAGAAGGAGACACAAATGCCTTTGGGAACATCTATCATAAAAATCTGCAAATGAAACATTTGGCAACCTTTTGTGAATCAAGGAACAGCCAAAAGTATCTTTAGTGTGACTAACATAACTAAGACTTGTATACAACCACTCAAGTTGCAAGTATGTACTATGTGTGTCGTAGTCATGGTATCTCAGGTTGTTATATTTATAGAAGCAGCAATGGGGTCCTCCTGATATTTTCTTTAAATGGAGGTGTCATGAAGTGAAAAATCGTTTGCAGTTATATTTGTATATTATTATTATTATTACTAACCACTGGCAAATGCCTGATTGGCTATTTTTGTGTTTTACGCATAGCAGTAACATCTAAAACTGCTTTTGTCTTAAACTCTGAAGAAATAAATAACATTTTGTTGACACTGATTCAAAAGTTTTGAGGAATCTAAAAGGATCCGATTAGGACTGTCCGACTACCCACCCGTCACGTGCTACTCCAGTGTTTTTGTCTTAGCGTCCCACCCGGCGCCCTGCTATTGGTCAATTCGAACGACACTGTTCTGTCATTGGATGAGAAGGCTGCCCGTCATCCACGTTGCCGAGCAAAACAGGAACTCTCCGTGGAAGAAGTGATGTGTTGGCGTTTCGGAAAAATTTAGATCAAAGTCCAATAAATAAAAGGGGTAAAATCGGTCGTCCTGCGGGTTCACGTAAAGCAGCCGTGTATATCGTAAACTTCTTGTCGTCGACGCGTTCACACAGTAGTGTAAGTATCGCCGTCAGTGCAATGAATGAGCACTGCTTCTTGCACTTATCTACTTATTGCACTGTTTAGGAGTCTTTACACACACATTAAAGGGCTTTCAGAAACCTTAAATGTGTGTTCTGTTAATAGTCAAGATTTACTGGTGATTTCGACCATGCTGATAAATAGAAGATATAATAAATGTAAACAAACATCAAGCATTGTTACGCAAACTGCATAAATCTGCCTTATTACATTTGACCTTATTTTTGTTTACGCTGTTGATGTCAGTGAGGGGAGAATAAACTGAAGAAACAAAGTTGACGTATCAGTTCCAGGAAACATAACAAATACATTAAGATTGAATTATGGCTCACATCAGCGTGCAGACTAAATAACCACGTTTTTGCTTTGTCTGAATGGATACTGGTGGTAAAGACTTTCAATGATTTCTTTCCAAACGCATATATCTTAGAAAATAGTTGCTGATCTGTGAAAAGTTGTTCTTCTGACTTTGCTGTGTTCATGTGCTTGGAAGTCGGACTGTTGCACCAGCTACAAAGAAGAGAAGTTATTTTGAGGGTTACTGAGAATACATCATTTTTCTGACTAATCTTGGTCACTTTAGAGCAATTTAAGCTCAACATGCAGTGCTATACTCAGGTATGCCTTGCTACTATCAAGTTGGACACCTTTTGCCTTCAGAGCTGCTTAAATCATCTGTGGCATATATTCAACAAGGTACTGGAAACATTCCTCAGAGGTTTTGTTATTTTCCTGTTCCACCACATTGCAAAGACACTATTTTGAAATGAGATAATCTGAGCACAGTGAACTCATTATCATGCTCAAGGAACCAGTTTGAAATGATTTGAGCTTTGTGACATGGTGTGTTTCTGCTGGAAGCAGCCATCAGAAGACCGGTGCACTGTAGTCATAAAGGGATGGACAGCAGCAACAACTAAGGAAAGTTTATGGTTTTTAATTGAGGCTCAGTTGGTATTAAGGTGCCCAAAGTGTGCCAAGAAAATATCCTCCACAACATTTCAGCACCACCATCAAAGCCTGTGCAAATTGTAGCCTCACTTTCTTAGCTGACAGGAGGGGTCTTCTGTCGCTGTTGCCCTTCTACTTTCACTACATGTTGTGCGTCCGGAGACGCTCTTCTGCATCTGTTGCTTGCAATGAGTGGCTATTTGAATTACGTTGCCCTCCTATCAGCTCGCAGGAGTCTGGCCATTCTCCTGTCAACAGAGAGCGGCCGCTCACTGGATATTTCCGTTTTCCGACCTTTTTCTGACCTTTTTCTGCAAACCCTAAAGAAACCCTTTTTCTACAATTTCTCCAGATTGACTTCGCCATAATATAACTTAATAAATCCTACGGCACATTGACATTAATGATTTTCTGGCTCTTTGACAAATTCCTTCCCCTGTTAAAGTCTATGGTTTGTGAATCATATTTGGATCTATTCTTAAATGCTAAATTTACAGACAGGCTTGTATACTTATTTAAACATTATAAGGACAATGTGAGCAAGATAAAAATCTTTTGTACAGATACTTATTACAACCTTTTGTTTCTTTTGGTTCTGTTCATTTGTAAGTACTTTAACTATCTTCTTGAGTGACACTCGTCTAACCTGTGCATGTTAAGTAAAACCTTGACTTGAAGGTGTTACTGTACTGGGCTTGAAGACCGTGTCTTTCAGGGAGACGGCTGTTGCAAAATACCTTTGTTTAAAAAACAATTTTTTTTTAAAATTCACATTTACTTCAGATTTCTAGTAAAGTGAGATTATGGTTAACACTGTTAATGACAGGAATGTATTATTTGCCTTGCCATCTATGACTATAAGGTGAAAAAATGGACAGGGATGTATTATAGTATCAACTCCAACAATGCACCTGTCACTAGCTGCAGCATGCCGTTTTGCTATGTTCCACTGATGCAGATGCAAAATATACTTGGATGTATCTGTTCAAACGTGTTCGTTTGACAATTTGGGTATATTATTGTGATGCTAATGAATAATACCACATAGCAGTAGCTCTGAGGGCCTCCAGTTGTTAACATTTCATTTTCATTTGGACAGGTTCCTCTCTTCCTTTTGTCTTTCTCTGACTTGCTTTTATTTGCTGACTCTGGTTTCCAACTGCTGGAGAACAATAGCTGTGCATACATCCTTGTTCTATGCTGCCACTAAGAGTGTTTGAAATGGAGCTGAAAACAGTGTTTTTAATGTAAGGTAAAATTCTGGTCTCCCAAGGCAGCTGCAGTCTCCCCTGAGAAGGTATCAGTCAGCACAGGCAGCCAGACACGCTCCTTGAACATGCTAATTCAGTCTCTCTCCTCTATTCCCCAGCTGCAGCTCGAGATTCTCCACCACTCTTGTTCCTCTTGGATACACATAGATACTTTTTCCTATTCACCTAACTCTTCCCCTTATGTGCACACCTGCATACAAATATTTCTTTTTACCACAGTTGGAACATTTTCTTTCTATTTTTTTTTTTATTATAATCATTTATTGTTAGACTAGCAGGATTTGGTAGCTGGTATTATGTGTCCAATGTGGTTAAATCAAATCTTTTGCCCAGAGAACAGGACAGACATTTTTGTATCATCAGCAACCACACGTACGTGTCCCTGTACTCACTCTTACTTTTCCCACTATTTTAAACAAAGGGCTACAATATTGATTGTTGCAGCGTGTTGTGAGAGGGTCTGTCTGGAATTTAGAGCAGGAGAAACGAGTGCAACAAACAGGCAGTCTTAAGTTTTGTAAAGAAAAGCATTACATGGGTTTAGATACTGGTGGTGCACAATTCTTATTCTGTAAGATAAAGGTGTCACACATGCTGGCACCATATTCATTTATCTTATTTAGATGATCTTTTGGCCATAAAGCATTTTAAAAAATCTACAGTTGTAGTAGATCAAAGACACTAGAATGGTATTTCATGTAGGATAACTAAAGAGCCAAATCAACACTTTAAAACAAGTGGCGGCAGGAACTTTATTGCCAGGCAAATTTATAAAAAATAAATAAGGTAAATGTCATGTCTTCAATTGTAGTTCTTGTTACTTGAATATATACCATTTAAAGTGACATGTTAGTGGTGTATTTTTTTATAATTGACACATATTTTTATACATTTTATTATTTATTTGTGTCAAACATCTTAAAATCCAAGTATTCTTTTATTGTTTTTAATGTAGATGCACCGAAAAACAACCTTGCCGTCTCTAAATACATACCATAAATAGTGTTATCTAAATCAATGGAGGACTTAAAATAGTTTCTGTGAAGGTTCTCAGTCATCCAGGTCATCGTAGTCTAAGGAACCTGGAAAGAAAAGCGTCTGGACGTCTTTAAGTTGCTTGAAGACATTTTACCTCTCATCCGAGAGGCTTCTTCGGTTCTAAGGTCAAATGGTGGAGAGTCCCAGAGCCCTATGGTAGTGTCTCCCCAAAGAGGCACAATGGACCCCCTAATGATCCTCTACCTAATCACACGAGACACACGACATCCCAGTGTACTTCAGACCCAGCCACACACTCAGACAAAAACTGGTTCATCCCAAAGACAGAACTCCTAAACACAAACTCAACAACGTAGTGTATCCTGTACAGTGTAGCGAGGAACACTCAGACCTCTACATTGGAGAGAGCAAACAGCCACTTCATAAACGCATGGCACAACATAGAAGAGCCATCTAGATGGGACAAGACTCGGCAGGCCATCTGCATTTAAAGGACAAATGTCACTCCTTCGATGACACCAATGTTCACATTTTTGACAGAGAAGACAGACGGTTTGACAGAGGAGTGAAAGAAGCCATCTATGTCCACTGTGAACGACCATCTTTAAACAGAGGCGGTGGCTTATGACACCAACTGTCTGCCATTTATAATCCAGTTTTGAGTTCCCTTCCCAGACGCCTTAACACCCACTCATACCCTGGGCCATTTGACCTCAGTAAATCATATGATAGGGTGGGGCTAGATTTCACAATGAGTTCACCCCAAACCTTGGCTGATTGTGACCTACACCCGTTTTCACACTTTGGCTCGTGTGATTAGGTAGAGGATAATTACGGGGTCCATGTCCCTCTTGGGGGGACACTACCATAGGGCTTAAATCTGGGACTCTCCACCAACTTAGAACTGAAGAAGCTTCTCAGGTGAGAGGTAAAATGTCTTCAAGTAACTTAATGAAGTCCAGACGCTTTTCTTTCCAGGCTCCTTAGACAAGGACGTAAAATACTTTATATACTTAAACTAGCTTCTATAAACATCTACATTGGATTTAAAACGAATCAAAATCAAGACAGTTTTTGTTTAGGCTAAAACATTATTAGATTAGTATAATCTAATAATTAGTTTAGTTATAAAACTTTGTTTATCCCAAGGGAAATTCTTTTATTATGGGATTATGGGACAACCAAACGTAATTATAAAGAGAATCCTCCGCAGTGTGTGGTACCCATGAGGGTCACCTCTCTTGAGAAGCTTTGCAAGGGAAGCCTTTACCCCAGCCACTATTAATTTCTGCTTCTTTGTGGGTCTTTCTGTCTTTAGTTATGTCTTTAATAAGTACCTTAATATGCTTCACAGACTAAGCCTACTCAATTCAAGGCAGGTAACTTACTTGGTCGTTTGAAGCTCTGTTTCTTTTGTGATGTGTTTGAAGTGATTCTCCAGCTAGAATGTAAAATGCTATCCCACCAAGTTTGGAGCATTGAGGAAGGAAAGAAATCTCATATCATCCACTATGAGTGTTTTCGTTTGCATGTCTGGCCTCTGTGGATTTCAGATATCATCACTTCCGTCAACGTTTCCTCATCCACTCATTTTTCTTTCTGTTTTCAAACTTATCTGGACTTTCTTCCTCCTGAGTTGTACCAGTGGTCTTACATTCATTTACTTTCCCTTGATTGCAGACGCTGACAGTGATACACTTACCTCCATGAGAGTGCTCTTGACTTGGTTAGATGTTGCGACGTGGTTCTTTTTCCATCCAAGAAAGGAATCTCATATCATCGTATCATCATATCTGGCCCTGTAGTGTTGCTGTGTTGTCGAGTTGATTTGCCTTGTCATAAAGTTTCTAGTACCCTACAGATCTGTTTTTTTGATCAGTATTTTTGGACGTCATATTGAGACCTACAGTTACAGAATGCTAATTCAACACTATCTTGATTGCTTCATTTTAGTCCATTGAGTTGATGTACTGAACCAAAAGAGTTCACATGATAGTTCGGGAATTCTCTAGTGATGGCAGTAATATTTAACCTTTTGGTCACCGCGTCACTTTCTCTATAGATGCCTCTTTACACAAGTAAAACAGTAAGCGACTTACTTATTAGGACTTAATATGTTTATAGGGATGTCTTTTACTGTGATAGGTAATGCTGTAAGTGCAATTATGCTGACTACATCAGCCTACTGTCTAATCGTCATGTGACGTGTCACTGTTACCAATGCCTTTGTTCTTTTATATTTCTTGAACTTGAGGTAGGCCCATGCATTGAAACAATGGCCAAATAGAAGAGATAACCATATCAAATCAAACCGTGCAGCACCTTTTTTTCTTATTCATAAATCTTCTTCCTTTGACCAGTATTTCTCTGCTACCCCTGCTGTGCAGTACTTTTATGTTCATATTTATTCCATACCCCAAGTGTAGGCACTCACTTGTACACTTAGATCCTAAGGATACTATTTATATTATTCATAGCTCTTTGTCTTTATATCTTACCTCTGAGCTGTCAATGTAATCAAAGAGGACTCATGGTGTGAAGGAAAATGGTGCTAGGCTAAATGAGATGGGTAGGAAGTGCACATACTGAGAACGTAACACACATGGTAGGTGGTGAGAATTAATTTAATTACGTGGAGCAGATGTATGTGAAAGATAAACCATCTGCCTGATCAGAACTGACTACTTTGTGCGCTATATGTGATTGTGTATTAACTCGAATCCTTCCTACAGATTTCATAAATTATCCCCAGCTACAGAAGAAGGAGTGGAGCTGCAGTATAGTTGCATATAATTAAACTAAACAATTGTGAGTAATGTAGAAACTTGACTGTGAAATTGTCTCAATGTTTTTATTCTCATTTTCTGTCAGGTTGAGGAAGGAGGATGGGGAAGAAAGATGCCAGTGCAACCAAATTACCGGTTGATCAATACAGAAAGCAGATTGGTGAGTCCTCTGTCCTGCTGCTCGGCAACAGCAATCAATCAAATGTAATTAAATGAAATAACACACGAGGTGTATTTGGGGGGAAAAAAAGATCTTAAAACCTTGTCCATAAAAATCAAAAGCTTTGCGTTCGGAGTTCGTCTCATCTCTTATTTCAAGGTAGTGTTCTCAGGCATACTTTTCTTTTTTTCTTTTTTCTTTTTTCATTCATTGTGCTGTGAATTGTTCCCCTAGTGAGACAGTCAAAGCTGGCTTATATGGTAACAAAGAAATTTTAGAGGAAACAATCTTAAACAGCTTAAAGCCCTTAGGTTTTAGGCTTGAACCCACGGGCATCAACACAACCTGCAACTTCGTCTGCTTCCTGAAAATGAAAATCTAGTCCATTTGAGAAATGCATTCAACATTCCACCGATCACTGAAAACTATCCGGAGTTGTACAAGAAGAGGAACTTGAGTGTTTTTTTTTTAATTTTGTGGACCTGTTCTGAGAACTTTTAGTTATTGCTAGTTCATCTGACATGTTTGAACTGTATGGAAATTATGCACAGTGCAAAACATAGATCTGGGTTGATTGTGCCGAAGAAGGAATGCACATGTAATTAATGCCAATTTATAAACAAAAAACAAGCTGACATTCCACATTTAAGAAGTCACATATAATAATATGTTACTGGGAAGTATTTGGTGGTCATTCTCACATTTATTGCACATTTATAACAGTGTGACCCTTTTGAAGATTTGTCAGTGTAGAATTAGGCATCATCTATTTGTATAGCGTTGGAACCGTTTCTGCTTTGCACCAGAGTAAAAAGAAAATTCAGCCAAAGTCACAGTCATTATGCAAACTGTGCAAATAATTACACTTGGTCGTGAAAAAGCAGCATCCCGGGTGACAGTGAATACGTGGCTTAAAAACCTGCTTCTGTACCATCTTGTCAGAAGCTGTTTTGCCAGGTTTATTGGCTGTCTAATCATGTTGTATTTACTTCCCCTTTCATTCCCCTCTGTTCACAAAGGGCCAACTAAAGCAATATGATTGGAATCAATCAAAGGCTCAGCCAACTTTAGCTTGCCAGCTGTGGTTTCTTAAAGATCATTGCACCTATCATATAGTTTGTTTTTGTTCTCTTCGTGTAGAGCAAAACCAAAGGTCGCCAGTGGCAAAGCTGGATAACTGTGGGCAGCTGACAGACTCGGATACAAAGAGAAGCTCTGTTGGCTTTGCAGGCTTAAAGGTTTTACTTTAAATCTCGGGACTCCCATTTTGTTAACATGAAATGTGACACAGTCAGTTTATATTTATAAGACCCAAAAGTCATTCAAAACCTTTCATGAAAGATCTGATTTTGGCCTTGATTAATTGACTACTAATAACTGATGATAATCCTTTTACAAGGTGGTAGAGTGATGGCACAGTGCAGTTACTAAACTAACACGATATCTGAGATTTATTTGGATCTCCATGACTGTGGGACTCTAAGAATCTGATGCTACAGTACATTCAAGGAAACAATATTTAACTTGCACACTTGAATCCCAGCCCAAGAGATGTGGCACAACAACATCTGGCTACACAAATGTGCATGTCCTTTTCTTGCGTTCTTTTGTTTAGTTAGTGGTTAAATATAACTACTTCATTAGGTACACCTTGACAACACCAGGTTGGACCCCTTTTGTCTTCAGATTTTGGCATGATTGTATCACACAGTTACTGCGGGTCCATCACACAGTTGCTGTAGAGCTGTACATCCAAGATGGAAATCTGGGGTCCCCCCAAATCCCAAAGGTGTTTGTTCACAGATGCTCTTGCATACCTTATATGTAATGGGTGGTCATTTGATTTACTGTTATGGGGAAATCCCAGCAAATCAGCAATTTCTGAAATACACAAACCAACAATTTCACAGCCACTGAAATGACATCCTCATTCTGATGACAGGTTTAAACTTCAGCACGTTGTCTGTATGGCTGAATATTTTGAATTGTTGCTGTGTGTTCAGCTGAATATATTGTGCAATTATGATGCTATATATTTATTTAAAAAGCTGTAAAGCACATTGATTTTATGACAATAATGGCATTGTTCTAAACCCCTTCATTCCAACTTTAAGTACATGATATTTTTTCCCTGTGGTGATTCACATCCTCACATTATTCCAGGTTTTGTATTGCCCGTTTTTAATTTTGTGTAAACAGGACTCGTGCTCTCATTAGTTTTAAAGAAAAATGTTTGGTCAGTTCATATTTCTATTTCTACAGTTATGTCACGATCATCCTTCGTTCTTGTTGTAATTATTGTTAAAGAAAAAAGGATGGTACTGTAAGTCCAATTGTGTTTTTATTTCTTTCCTTTTTTTCCTCAGGCATGTGAAAGCTTTTTACACTACTGGCTTATAAAGGAGAGGGATTACTGTTGTATATGTTTTCATACTGGGACAGAAGAATAAAATTATTTAGCCTGAAGATATCCCGTAACTGTCTGCCATTATGCAAAACCTGATAGGTTCAACAAAGGAGAGACAGACATAACATAACAAGCTCATCTCCCACCGTCACATCCTCTTCCAGGAGTCCTTTTTTTTTTTCCCATTTAGTGTTTTCTTTCCAAGCACATCTTATCACTTCAGAAATATGTAACACACTTTGGTCCCATCTCTCCCGCCGCCTTCCTCCAACCCCTCAATTTTTACCATTTTCCTTCTGTTTGAAAAGGACGGCCATCAGGCAATTTCAGTGAACCACTGTTTAACAGCAAAGGTGAAAAACAGAGAGTGGGGGGGAAAAGATGGAGAAAAATGAAGTCTTCAAATGTAGCATGGGGCTTGTTCTTCTCAGTGCTGGAATAGGCCACACATGGTAATTTGAATTCGTAATAGGTGGCTTATTCATGGCACATCGGCAGTAGTCCAGGCTGGTTGTTGAGCTGTACCATCATCTCTGCTGGAGTGCTTTTGTCATGGCAGATGGCCATCAACTGGCTACTGTTGACACTCTTTTTTTTTTTTTTTTTAAATAACATTTTTAAACTTTTTTTATTTTATTTCTTTTAAG
>VURO01048475.1:121167-151407 GCA_015108175.1 Pelvicachromis taeniatus
CTCTCTCTCTGAACCTTTGGTTGACAGCAAAGAATTTGCCTGGAATTTTTAGGCCTGGTTTGGATGTTTGGGCATGTTGTCTGCTTCTCTTCTCTTCTCTTCTCTTCTCTTCTCTTCTCTTCTCTTCTCTTCTCTTCTCTTCTCTTCTCTTCTCTTCTCTTCTCTTCTCTTCTCTTCTCTTCTCTTCTCTTCTCTTCTCCATATTCCTGGTTGAGATGCTGCTCTCAGATGCAGCTGGCACCTCAGAAGGGCCAACAGACATGCGGGCACAGAGAATCTGACAGCTGCCAGGGCAGGCTGTCTCGGGGCTGTCCTGGTAACGGGGCAGTCTGGATGAGTTGGCAGAGAGAAAGGATGGAGACACTGTGGAGGAGAAAGTGAGAGAAGGAGAACTTCTGTTCCCACTGTAGTGCTCAGTTGTCTGGGTTGCTTTAAAAAAAACAAAAAAAAACCACCCCAAAAACCAGCCACCTGCATGGATACAGAATCCATGCAGGTCCTTATACACAGGTTGAGTCACAGTGTGTTTACGGAAGTAACGACTTGTTGCCAGAACACAAGTCTTTGGCTCTTCCAAAGAGTGGATGGTATGTGGTAATGACAGCAGAGAGGGAGAAACTGGCAGGAAGTGCGGTCTGCAGCCTCTCCTCAGGTTGCCTAGAGAAGAAGCAGTGCCTTCAAAGTAGCTCCAGCACATTATCTTGCAGCAGAGGAAACGAGCCTGCTGCCTTGTCTAATTGGCACACTAGCCTTCTGTTCAGTTCTGCACTGTTTTCCCTCAGTCTTATTTAGCGGCTGAGCCTAGGAAGTTGGGGTAGAGTGGGTGGGGTGGGGTTTCTTATGGAATTGGCAGAGGATGGAGACGACAGATAATGATGGGTATCTTCCATCTGTCATTTGTGAATGTGCGGTGTGGCGAGCGAGATCCTATAGAACCACAAGTAATAGTTTTTTGGACATTTTTGCCTCTTTTTGACAGAAGCAGGTGGGTCAGGACACAGGTGAGGATTTGAACCATGGATATAGGTCCCAGTGTAAAGTTGTTTTAGAGTGTTTTTGAAATCACATGTTTGTTTGTTTTTCTATACAGTATTTGGCAGCAAATGTCTTATGTTCATACAAATATAACCCACGTCATGAAGCTCCAACTTTTGTTTTAAAGGGGCAAATTTGAGTATGTGAAGCATTAATTACTGAAATGCCTGAAGTCAGTCCTGTTAGAAAAAAGCTCGAGGTTGTGTGGGAGCTTTGTGGCCTTTTGTTCTGTTTAATGGTGCTGTTGTTTACTTCTAATATGACAGTGGCACGTTCAAGCTTTTAAACTTTGAACTTGATGCCTTTTTAGCGTGCACATGTAATAGCAGAGATCTTGTAATTAGTTTAGTCTTTGGACAAATTAGAGTGAAATTTAATCTTAGTTGCCATACCTGCCATTGTTTTTTAATGCAAATGAGCACCAAGAAAAAAAACTCATTAATGGATTTTTCTGCATCACTGAATTGAATGCATGTGATGTCCGCTACAGCGTCCCTGCATGGCTTTGTTCAGTCATGTTAGCAACTTGTGGCTCAACATTTTACATAAATAAAACATATTCCCTCTGCTGAACATCTGCATCCCACTCGGGGCACATCGTCAGAAAAAGGATGGGTGAAAGTGTGACACTTGCAGCCTGTTTTTAAACCACGGCTCTGAACTAGATCCAGAGCAGCTTATGTGTGCAACATCGTGAGTTACCATGGCAATCTGGAAGAGAGAGCTACCTTTGTGACCTTTAAAACTGGCTTTAGGCTCAGCATCCTTCACTAACCTTAACTCTGTAGCTGTCCACCTCTCTGGACCCTTGGACGCTCTGGTAGGCAGTTTTGTTTTTTTTCTTTTTGTTTTTCCTCCAAAAGATGACGTGAATACATTCAGCAAAATTATCAATAGATTTGAAGCTTTGCAAAAGAGTGAATGGGGTGTGAAGGCAGGAGAATCTATTCTGTCAGGGATGGAGAATTGATTGCTCAACAAAGGAAACGAAGTATACCTACAAAAATCAACTAGAAATTTCAATTTCATTGCTCTAAAAATGTAATAGTTTAATGGCTGATTGTTTGTTGCTGTGACTGGTATGGATGAGACCTGCTTACTAACTGTGCTCCAAATGCACCGACGATTGTGTGGCTCTCACAAGCTGCCTCCCACATACAGCCACAGACACACCGACTCTAACCTGCTTAGCACATGGGCACATACAAACAGACGTACACACACGTATACGCGCACAAACAAACCCAGGAGGAGAATAAAAGTCTATCCAGATGAGGGGATGTCTGCTGAGCTATGGCTTGTCGCCAGGGTGATGGGGACTAGGCTCCCAGCATGCCGAGTGTGCTGCAGCTGCCGCCAGTGCTGAGAGAACCACACGATGAAGATGATGATGTGTTTGGGCCCCATCCAGAGGTCTCCATCAAAATGTGGGCAGAGAGGCTGTGTGTTTGTGTCTGAGTGTGAGCGTGTGTGTGTGTGTGTGTGTGTGTGTTTGTGTGTATGGAGGCGAGCACATAAATGTATTTGTGAGACAAGGCAAGAGTCAACACAGTGGGCTACTCTTCTCGAAAACAATGATCTCAATCAAGTGCAGGTGCTTTCTACAACTCGAGTGTTTTCACCGAAACCCCTCCAGCTTGTTTTCATAGACAAGTCACTGTAACCAGCTGTTCTCTTTATCTCTGAAACCTGATGCAAAGAAGGGGGAGAAACCTGAATTGTAATTTTTTTCTTTTTTGCACCTTTTTGTGTCTCCAGCAATTCAATAAAATGCTTACCTATGTCAGAAACACAATGTTTTCTTTGTGATATTCTCGACAGAATTACAAACGCTTCTCTTTGTTGTGTTTTTTTTTTCTTCTTTTTTTCCAAAGCTGCCACAGAACACACGAAAAAGCAGAAAACAATCAAGCCTCGGTGATTTGATAACAGTTCTCTTTTCTCCGAGGCCTAAGCAAAATAGAAAAGTAAATCAAGCGGTGGAAGCCTGGCGGTTAATATATGAAACTAAAGTGCATGAAATTTAAAAGTTTTCCAATTAAGCTAGGACTTTAAGCTGTTTGGAGGCTGCTGGGATGTAGATAAATGTGGGCTGAGGCTAATGAAGACCAATGCTGCTGATGACTAGGCACTACAACATGTACACAGATAGCTGTGGATGCTGTGACGCCTTTTAATTGTCACCCCCATCGCCTTCGTCAGAGAGGAATTATTATTAGCCCCCCACCACCCCTCATTTGTGACGAGCTTTATCTCTCACTTGTTTTCTATTTCCCACTCCCTTTTTTTTATTATTATTATTCTTTTTTTTCTGTCATTTTCTCTCTGCAGTTTGGCTAAATGGTTGATTTTGTAGTCCGCCGTGTGTGTAGGTGCAGTATAAGGGAATCACTGAACTGATGTTTTATCAGATTGTCATGTAGTTTTGTTTCAATTTTTTTTATGATGACTAGACTTATCCTGTTTTCTTTTTTAGTGCTTTTCCCAGTCTCTAACCTTGTGTCAGCCTCTTTCAGGAACATGTGGATTTTGTTAAATTTCGTTTTTCCCTGAAGTCTTTTTTATAAATCTATAAATAGAACACTGAATTTATTAACATTTGCAAAGATTAAATTGTGTAGGAGCTTGCATAGGAGGATTTTTTTTCTTTCTTTTTTTGTAACACTTGCCACGTCACCTTTGTTGTTGTGGCCCAGTTTGCAATTTAAAACTCATTTCCACGCTCAAATCAAATATTTCTTTTTAAATAACCTCCAATCAGACCGTACTCTGTGCTCTTTTAAAGCTCTCCAAGCTCTCCAGTGTTGATTAGAAAGTTTGCTGCTAATGAGTTCTCTTGATAAAGAATAACTGGCATTGTTCAATACTCTGAGTGCCCCTAATGAAACTCCAGCTGATGAAGATTGTAATCGTGTGAGCACCACATAATGAACAAGCGCTCCTAATTCCCATTTTCAAGTTGAATACCACTCCTTTGGAAAGCCTCAATTTGTTTGACAATTAACGAAAAGAAAATCTAAAAAAAAAAGAAAAAAAGAAAAAAATAGGCCATTTTGTGGAAGAAAGTTTAACTTATCAATAGAAATGGAGGGAGGAGAAAAAGTGAAAGTGGAGGCTGACTGCAGATAGATTTTAATACTGCAGCCGCTCGGTACCCAACTTCTGAAATGTGATGCTGCAATGTGTGTGTGTGTGTGTGTGTGTGTGTGTGTGTGTGTGTGTGTGTGTGTGTGTGTGTGTTTTTTCTTTGTATTTTTAATAGATGTTACTTCATTTTTACCCAGCAGCACCTAAGTATGACATTATTGTGCCTGGTACTGTTTGCATCTGTGAGTGAGTGACAGATGTGATCCTGGTGATCCTTGGTGGAAGTGGGCAATAAGTAATTTTCTTTGAGTTTTTGTAACTGAAAAAAAAAAATGTACTCATCCCATTAGTATGTAATTAGGTCTCATAAACTTAGTTAATCCAATGGAGTGGGTCCCACCATGTTGGCCCAGTATCTTGAATAAGGTGGCTGAGGTGGATGGACACTGCTGTTCTGCCTAATCAGATTTAATATATGTGGCCACAAGCATAGTACACGCTATACGTTACTTTAAAAATCACATATAGGTTTTGCTTTTTTTTTTTTTTTAAACTGTATATGACTATTCAACTCTTCCTCATTATATCTTTCTCCTCCTCCTTCAGTCCTTTCTCTCCTCCCTCATTTCCAACTCCTCTCCTGAATTTGAAGTCGGGGCTCTCACCCATGCAAATGTAACTAAACATCCGTATTTAATCCTGATATCACGACAGTTACTTACTGCCAGTAGATTAGACATTAGACCCTCCCGTCCCCAGACAGCTGACGAGCTGTCAGCAACAACAACAACTGATTACAAGCTCATAGTTTGATTGCGGTAAACAGTGGACTGGCAGCCTGCACTCACTACAGCTGAACGGCGGCCAGAGTTTGTCCTACAAAAAATTGTTATGTTTTTTCCATATTGTCCAACCCTAATCATCAGTCCCCTAAACCAGAACAAGGTTTGTTTTAAGTTATGATCATATATAAAATAGGTTACTTATTATTTTACAAATTATTGTGTATTCTTGAGATTCTTGACATTAATTAAGTACTGGAGTAAAATGTAAAAAAATACATAGTGGACTCGAAGATTGTGTTTTTTTTTTGTTTTTTTTATAAAGTAAGTAGTGTTTCACATTAGTGGTAGTAAGAGAAGTGATTTGTATTGGTACAATTCTTTTCACCATTTCAAATATGTTTTTATAGAAATATTTTGTTAGTATATTTTCTGAAGAGCTAGCGTGTATACACGGTCTGCAAGAACATAAAATTCAAATTTATAAAAACAAATGAAGAAACAGTTTGACACTGTAAATGTGAAGCTGAGGAGGATTTTCAACTGCTTCCAGTTTACGCTTCATGGTTTAAATATGAAAAAACGTATAAATTTGTATATTATTATGACATCCACACATGATTATAATAGCTTTGTTTGCTCCACCGTAGCAATTTTTTCTCCCCAGTTTAATATCTGAAATTAAAGTGTAATTGCTATAGTTAGATTTGCCCTTTTATGCACATCAGTATAACTGTGAGAGTTTAAATATTTATTTTGTGCTTTTCAAAACAAGCAAGAAAACAACAAATCTTTATTCACATGCGCTGAATTTTTGATGAAAAGAAAGGCATCAGAGACTTGGCAAAAACAGACGTAACACAAATAAATAAGCAAAACAATTATGAAACACTGCAATGACATTCAAACAAAGCAGACACTCATAAGTGTAAAGACGGACTCGGGACTTGGGCAGAAAAATAAAAAACAGAGCTTACGAGAACATTTTGAATATGATTTTTTTTAAAGCGTTGCTTTCTCCTCCTCAGGATGCGTTCCTGGTCGTCGCGGCGATCCTGTTCTTCGTGCTCTGCGTGTACGCCTTCTTCTACCTTAACCTGAGCACCGAGATTAACCTGGACGTGGACGTGGATTAATAGGAGGTGGACAGTGGACCAAATCGTTTGTTTCTTTACTTCATGCACACGCGCTAATTGGTTAACCCAAAATACTGTTTATTTTGTACCAACACACACATGTTGTGGGTGACGTGCTGACTGTGAAAACACTATGAAAGGACACATTACTGTTTATCACATTATCAACTTTCATATTTTTTTTTTTTAAGTTAGAAGTTTTGGAATTGGTTATACGCATAAATGTTTTTCTTAATCTTTCTTTCTGCAATGAATTTTTTAAACCTAATGA
The DNA here is from genome assembly GCA_015108175.1 of Pelvicachromis taeniatus. NCBI lineage: Eukaryota > Metazoa > Chordata > Actinopteri > Cichliformes > Cichlidae > Pelvicachromis > Pelvicachromis taeniatus. The sequence goes on from VURO01048475.1 coordinate 127,479, forward strand.
CGCCCCAATGTAAATTTTTTGGTTAGTTTTTGGTTACTTTAAGCCAACTAAAGTAAAGTATTTAAACGGAATGTGAGCTTGACATTCTGCTGCGAAATCCACATTCTGTAAAGAAAGTTAGCATCCTTTAACGCAGCTGATCCGAGCCACAGCGGAGACTAAGCTTCGTTAGTCATATTCAGCAGAGTCACGTCCCACTGTTTTCTCCGCTAATAGAAAAATGTAAATCTCCCGCTGAAGCTCTCGTCACATCGAGACAAACACTCGCCTCACATTCCAGTGCACAAAACTCTCCTCCTGGATATCTGGAGATCACAAAGTGTGAGATTAGAATCCACAAAGCCCTCGTCCTGATTGAACATGTGTGCAGAATACAGAATAATACGTTGCCCGACTTACATGCGGCATGGAGGCAGACATCCTCAGGGTAAGCACACAAATATGATTCGGTTCATCAGATTGAATGTAAATTGTGGAGCTAATTGATGGCTGATGTGACATGAGCATGCCTTTTTTTTTTTTTGTCCTTATAAAAAAACAACATTAATTTCATTCCACCTTGTGTGCATTGTATTCTGTAAAATGTGATGTGTCTCTATAGAAAGCAATATGAAGGACTGTCAATGCTTCTTTTTTCTATTGCTTCGCTCTTTGTGCCCGAGGCCTGCACGCTGCAATCATTTCAGTTCAAGTGCTTCCACTGTTTGAGGGATCATTTGTTAGCAAAAGCACGGAGTCAGTAGCTTTTTATTATCTTCATACAAGTTTTATGGAATTTTCTGGTTTAAAATTGTGTTTTTCTGATTTTACTTTTTTTTTGCACGGAAAGAGCAATACTGTCAAATATAAGGTTTTTATAGAAAACAAAGTTTTGTGAACAGCATAAGAGACCAATACCAAACACATATCAGTGCTTTAACTTTATTCCAGCATGTTTTTATTTCAGAAATCCTCCGGGGAGGGACGAGTCATGTCTGCTGCTGATATGATTCCTGAAACGTGAGATAGATTTTGAGCTTTCAGTTTTTGCCTTTTCTCCCCTTTTCTCCCATGACCTTCTGACCTCTAGTAAAAGACCACATGTCAAAGAAACCATTATGATGAGCATGCACCCGCGCCCTCACTCAGAGGCTTTTATCTCGCCTTGATACGTCCCAAGCTCCCTCCCCCAAGTCCATGAGCCGCTCACATATGTAACAATAGATAGCCTGGTCTAATAGACCTTCATACATGACACCTGTTATCTGAAAGGTCACCATTACCAACTACAAGAGCCTTGACATCAGCACAATAGAAAGGATCTCGCTGCCCAACCTGTATTCAGACCTGTGTTTGGAAAGATCTGTTTTCACAATAGTGTGGTGGTTTGTCCTGTTATCGAGCACGTCTGTTAAATAAACATCTTACAGTGTGCTTTTTTTAAATGACTCAATCGTGTGATTCTGTGTGACATGAATTATCTTTCTGTTATTGTTTTGGAGGTTTTTTTTTTTTATTATTAAATTGATTTTAAACTTAACATTTTCATTCTCTGAATGAGGAAAGTTTAAGTTCATTTTTTTTGTGATCTCGGGTGTAATTTATGGCTATAGACGATATCCGTGATATATTACCGCAATCTTTAAAAAACAAATGTTAACAGTTCATGTGGCAATAGGAGAAGAATATTACCATGGCATGAATGATCACTATCCTTTGTACATTTGCGGTTACAGACTATTTCATAAATAAAATGTCACATTTTAATCTAATATCACCTCCTGCCTACACAACAAAAAGCAGTGGTATATAAGGTTAAGTACAGACTACCCCAGAGGCTTTTACTGCTGTAAAACAGTGACTGTAATTGCATTTATTAATTTAAATAAGAGAAAGGTTTCCATTTAAACACAATCAAAATAACAGCCGATCAGACAATATATACTTTAGATGAATCATATGCATTGGTACCAGTGATGTTTTATACTTCTTATCTCCAGAGGTTTATATTCAGCTGTTAAATGTATGTGTAGTCATTACTTTGAGTCTTAAAAGTTAATGAATAAAAAAAATCCTACCGTCGATTTACTTTTATGGGGTAAAAGCTGCCATTATTTCTTTTTAGATTGGTTTAATTCCCAGCTATAAACAACAGTGTTCTAGCCGTAATGGGTTATTAAATTGTATTGACTATGTGTGGAGTGCTCTTCTTGTTATGTCAAGGCTATTTGCATGTCACTGGATTGAACCGTGGAGGCAGTGAGAGATGCTACAGTATAATGGCGAGAGAACAGCGGCAAAAGGACATGAGTGTGACATCTGTGTCATGTGACGTGAAAAACTCCTAATCGAGGGTGTTCACTGAGTTGTGCTTGCACAGGAAATTAATCAGGCATTAGCGCTTTATGAGCATTTAACATGACCTTTCCAGCTTTCCATGGGAGTTGAAACCGCTGAAATTTTTACCTACCATCCTGTGACAAATGAGCTCGACGCTTCGTGCCCAAACTCTGCTCATTAGTCATGTACGGTATGTCACCAAGAGTAATTATACTTAGCCTGAAACTCACATTTGCACCAACACACAGTCACACACACACACACATACGTACTTGCACATGTAATTTGCTGTGCTTTCCCACACTTGAGGCAATACAAACCTTATCATACATGCATGGCTGTTTACTGAGACATGAATCATAATTATGACTGCTGGTGAACCAGACACCCCGCATTCGCAGCGCGCTAGATTTGGCGTGCATGGTATTTGCTTTTGACATAAACAAACACGTGCATTTTGTCACATTTTCTGACGTCATGTGAACATAAATGCACCTTGACCTCCTTGTATTTTCTGTTTAGTCTCTAAGATACCTCTGTTTTAATGTGTTTTGTGTGTGTGTGTGTATGGTCAAACAGAGATCTTCTGCAGCTGCCTTTCCCCACAGTTTGTGTATGTGTGTGTAACATTTTCAGTATTCAGCACCCTGCCTGTGGCCATGCTCCAGTGGAGCGCTCAGTTTCTCTGACGGACCAGTGAGAAGTGAGAAGGGTCAGTCCCACCAGAAGCTCATTTAGTCCCTATCTCTTTCGCACACAGACACACGGTCTCTCTACAAGTCACTCTGACAGAGAGGCTCATCACTCTCACTCTTTCTCTCTCCCTCACACATGCGTTTGCGCACAAACGCACACACTGCTGCGCTCCCATTAGGGAGATGTAGTGAGAAGACAGGACTGATGATGCATGTCACAAAGTACTACTGCTAATCTTTTCCTTCTTTCTCTCTTCCCACTTTTCCCCTTTTCCTCCCTTGTCATTGTTTTTGCTTTAATACTTCACATGTGCCTCTGCTTCTGCACTTCTGCTAAAAACACAAATATTTGTATGTCATACCATGACAGAAACGTTACTGTGTACATCCAAGGTTGCTGTGACAAAAATATATAAAAGTGTATACGAGGAATCTTTTCAATTTTGATTCATTTAGTAGCTTTTCTCCATTAGTCCTTGATGAATTGTATGATGCAGTATACATTATATGTATGTTTGTCATTTAGAGATATACATTGTTTTTCATGCAAGTATTTGTCCTATAAATCATCATCCTACGTCGCTAAGACCCAGCCAAAATGCAGGTGTCTGCCTCAGCTCACACTTTAATGTAAAAACAAACATGCCCATGCTGAACTTGACAGTAATACTTTTGGTGTTTAATTCTCAGTCGACCTCAATTGTCTGCGTGTCTGATATGAATGCATTAGCAGGATTGTGCTGCGCGGTGGATTAGAACCTCCCCCGTGCTTTGTGAGGTGTGTGGTAATGCCAGACTTAGTGGATTCTGCTGCAAATCACATCCTCCCATCGCCCTCTTAATCCCTGATTCGCTGCCTAATGACACAGAGACTGAAGAACTCAGCGGGAGATCAGCTAAAGGCAGGGAGGGCAGGGAGAAAGTGAAAAGTTGCAAAGACTCAAAAGTAGTTTGATGTCTGAGTGTGGTTGATTCTTACTGACTGATATGTGCGTGTGCAACTTTTGGCTTTTGGAGTGCATGTGTTTACAACTGCTCCATCTATAATCAGTGTGTCATAAGCGGATAGGACAGGTGCTCAACAGGTGTGCTCTCTGATACCATTCCCTCTCCATTTGCTTGTCGGTCCCTCCATGTTTGCACGCACTCATTGTGCTGTTCGTAGAGGAACACCTGGGCTCCGCTGCACCTGGGCTTGTTGCCCAGTCCTCTGTCTGACAGCACACACACACACACACACACACACTGGAACACAGCCAGTTCCTGTTACTGGCTTAAGCAGGAAGCAGCAGCTGACATCCTATCCTTCTGTTCCTAAGAGACTCAACACCCTGAGTAAACCATCCAACTCGGACCCACTTGAGACTGATTTACCTGAGAATCAGGCCTCTTGTACACACCAGTTAAAATGGGAAAGGAGCACACTGAGGACTCTGTTAGCACATTAAGCTAATAACTAGTGGGTACTTCTACTGGATTCTCTACAGCTGATTGCTTTGGGCATCTATTTGTTTTGCATTTCAAGTGTCGTTTATCTTTCCAACTAAAGCTTTAGTATGCATCACAGCTGCCTGAGCTTTCAGTGAATACAAAATCACAGCCAAGTGTCACATTTTGCTGTGGTTTGTCTGTTTAGATCACATGCATATATATTTTAAATGAGCAAAGAACACAAGCAACCTGTTACTTAATATCTGTTGTTTTCGTGGGTTTTTTTTTCCAATCTTTTAGCCAGAGCAAAGTTTCTCTGTTTCTCAGGATTGTGCGGTTGGCTATGCACTAGTGAGCGTTGAATTACCTGAGGGAATAATATCTACATGTTGTCTTTTGGATCGCTGTGGTGCTTAGTAGAATAAGTAAGGCGATCTCAGCTCCCTCCTTCTCTCGCTGTGAGTCACTGTTCCAGAAAGCAGACAGCAGTGATGGACGTGTTTAAGGAGGAAAGTGGCTTACTTGATGGTTTCTGCACTACGAGGCTCTCCAGTTTCTTCCTAGTTTACAAAACGTTCAGCAATTTATTTGTTTTCGTGACAGACAGCCAAAAGTAGATGAAGTCTAGATCACCTAAATGCACTAGAAAAATTCACAGAGCTAAGACGAGCAGAGGTGTTGGTTTCATATTCATCGTTATAGATGAATTCCAGAACATTTGACACAGCCTTTTGATTTTCTGTCATTTATACATCTTTTGCACATTTTTTTTTTTACACATGTTTCCATTATAATGGGGCTGACTTTGGCAGGAAACCAAAGCACACATTAGCAGCATTAGCACAGCATTAGCCACATTAGTAGCATAACCAGCATCCTTACTATTAGCATTTTAATAGGCAGATACATCGTTACTATGTTTTAGCTGTTGAAACAATGGAACATGATCCATGCTCCAATAAAAAAGTGGCTATCAATCTTTTTGTTAGCCTCCCAAGCTTGTCTTACTCCTACTTTGCGTGAAACAAATCTAAACAGATATCATATTACACAAGGGTGAAAGGTCAGATAACCGGATCAGGGACCATATGCCCATCAGCTGTGTACCAATTGTCTTGCTGCCTTTATGTATGGTCTTTTCTGTTTGCTGAGTGCTCGGGAAAGTCCACCTGCTCAAAATATGATTTTCACATTACGTCTGTTGAAGTAGTCTCATGAGTTACTTGTTTACCCTTTTAAGCAATGAGCACTGAAAGGATAGAGCGGTTTCAAGGTAATGAAATCTTCATTCTCTTTTAAAGGTTATGGTTGTGCCTTGTCTTTGATTTAGAAGACACAGAGTCACAGGTCTCTTAACCCTGGGGCAAAAGGCAAGAAGGCACTCACACTCATGTTCCTTCTTTCCCAGTTTTCCCTTCTTTTCTTACTTTGTCCCACAAATGCACACACAGCTTTCTCTATTAGCCCACCACTGACCAGACTCTCTATTTCTTGTGCCCTTGAGCCAGGGGGTCATAGGAGGTTAGGGGAGATATCATTCAGTCATAGAAAACTTAGAGAAACAAAGACCACCATTCAGCAAAAACTTTTTTGTTGTTTCATGTTTTTTTTTAATCCCTGCATCTCAGCTCAGCAGATGTTTTATACTAGAAAATTCTTTCCCTAAGAGTAGCTGCACAAAGGCCAGGGTTAAATATGTTGTCATGAACCAAATACTGTGTATAAAACAGTGTATAAAAAAAAGAACTAGGGTCGTTGTTCTGCCTTCACGAGTTGAATATTTATTCACTTCTATTTTCTTTTAAATAAATCAGAATCATGTAGATATTGGAGGCAGGACGTTGCATGGCTTTGGGGATTGCAGCAGTTAGTTAGTTAGTCCTAATTCAAATATATGCACTACTGGAGGATCATAAGATTTCCAAAATTAATTTCCTTTCCTTTTGGAATATCTTCTAATGACTGTAGTGGTCTTCACCTTCCCCCATTGACCTGAACATTTGTGGATTTAACTAAAATGACTCAATGCCTACTGAAATTTATGGCTTCCCTGACAATTAATAGAAACATTAGAAATGATTCCTTTACTTTATCTCTTTAAGCCATCATCAGGTAAACCTTTGTACTTAATCATCATATAATTCATGTGTATCACAGAATCAGCATCAGCTGACTGATAGCTGTCTGGGCTGGCTGCGCACTTAGTGGCAGGTTGAGTGACATGGCAGTTTACATAGGTGTCCATGCTACAAAGTGAGAAAAACTTCATCTGATATTTGCATTTTGACTTCTAAATATCCTCCTGTAAAACACACCCAGTGAGAGAGCGAGTGAGTGAGAGAGAAGGAGAGACTGCGAACTAACAGGCCTTGGGTCTAAAGTGGCATTTACACAGACACTCGTAATATCAATAATTTGCTGAAGAGCAATTTTTACACCACAGAGGCATTCTGTCATAAGTTTAATACACATCAGAGGGGCCTGTGAGGATCTATGTGGATGACACCTATCTGTACCGGACCTGTTTTTAATGATGAGATTAGAGCGTCCACACCTGTGGCCCTCTCATTTTTAACACAACACTATGGCAGGCTGTTGAGCTGATTCTGTGTTTGTCTCCACTCTGTCTGTCTTCTTGTTGCAAGCCTGCACCCTGTACAGTACTGGCAAAAGTCTTGAGCAACCCCTCATTTCTTTATATTTTGCTAGCAAAACGGAAAATAGGTTCAACATTTTATTGAAATATGTGCAACCAGACATAAAAGTAGAGCATAAGATGCAAAAACAGAGTTTGTACAATAAAACTGAGCTTGAAATTCATCACCTTTATTCCTCAACAATGCATGAACTCTCTTAGGCAACCTTTATTATCATTTCTTTCAGTAGTCTTCAGGAATAGTTCACCAGACTTACTGAAGGAAATTCAAAGATTTTTTTTTTCGGATGTTGTTGGCAGCCCACCTCAGTCAAGATTATCCCACATTGCTTCATTTGCTCTGAGGAGACCAATCCATGACTGAAAGTGTAACTTTGTGTGTTTTTCTATCCAGGTATTCTCTTATTACATTGGTAGTGTGTTGGCCATGCTGAAAAGTGAAACTGTTGCCATTCTGATGCTTCCTAGAAGATATTGCATTGTGTATGTGTTTGACAAGATCCCCATCACTGCCCGGTGTAGATGGCATTTCTGGCCCTTAAGTTGATCTCGCAGGGTCTCTCAGGGCCTGTCAGCTCTTTGCTGGATTTTTTCCTACTCCTTAAGGACACAACTTTCAGATTAGGTTCATCTGCTGTTGATTTGGTATTTTAGGCCTCACACTTGTACAGATTCCTCAAGGTTTTTAGGGAGCCACTGTGCATCATGCTGAGATGTGCCAGGATGTTTGGGAATCACCAGTCTTGTTCCTGTCGAACTGTGTTATTGTTAGCATTTTTAGTACATTCAACTAAATAAAAGGGGGAAAATGATGTGTTTTTGTGGCAGGTTGCTATTAATAAGTCGCCTCAAGATACAAATCAAAATGGGTTCTTCTATAAGTTCGCTGTTATGTGCCGACACAACGCAGGTTCATGTAATATCACATGCTCTATGTTTAGGTGTTTCTCTTTCATCAAGTACAATTTCACAAACTGCATCGCCTTCTTACTCAGTTTAATTTGCTTCCAGAAACTTTGTGTCATATTTCTATCAAGAACAAAGCAACTGGATTCCGTAACAAGCTGTTGCCAGTAAGAGTGAGAAAAAAAAAATAGTGTGCTGTAAATATTAGTTCTTTCCAATAATTGCCTTTTTTCTGAAAGCCGCAGAGTCTATACAATTCGCTGCAAATTATATTTGGCAGACACAACCCATAGTTTTGTGACAGCCAGTGATTTCTCGTATATGAAAATCCTCTGGGAGAAGACACTAAACTACCTTGAACAAAATAATAAATATAAAAAGTCTTTTTTTTTTTAATTCATGCCAAATCACAAGAAAATCAATTCCAGATGGCAAACAATAAACACTGAATTTCAATAAGAGAAAAATGTGGTTTTGACAGCTCCCTAATAGTAAAAGAGATTTCTGTTTGACTATTATTGTTGGTTATTCTTTATTATTGCATTAGATGATCCTGAACAAGATCAAGAAGAAGGGCAATCGCAAAAGGGAATAACGCTTCAAAAGAGAGCCTGATATTGCTTAACCTTCTCATGACATGCTTCATTAAATCAAAGTGCATTTTGCAGTCATGAATATATCTGCATTTTTCCCACTAATCTCTTGTTTTCACTTAAAAGTACAAAGTAAATTACTTATCCACAGACTTCAGCGAAATAACCATGTATTGGCATTCTTTTTCAAATGAATGTGATTAAAGTTTTCGTTGTGGGTTTGCAGGCTGAAGCTGAGAATTCATGTTTCCCTTCAACCACCCAAAGGTTTGTTTCATTTTCACCTTTCCGCTTTCCTTTTAAAAATAAACCAAGCCGCTCTGACTTTGATAAATAACCGTGCTCAAGGTAACAGCGGCCAGTGTTTTCTTAATCTTTAATGTGAAATGTAGCCAAACTGAACTTGTACTAACTATATTCTGTGACACATGTTTCTTACCTTCACTTCATCATTTTATCACCATGACCCAAGAGAAAAAAGAGGGAAGAGGTTGCAGCAAATCATATACAGTTTTCAAATAGTAGTAGTACATGTAGCTACTCCAATGTATGTGCACATAAATGTTTCTGCCTAATGTGACTTAATTATCAAGACTCTTGTGTTGTCTGTCGCTACCCCTTTCCTGTCCCTCTAACCCTAATGTGCACAGAAAGCATAAACTACAGTGTATACTATTCTCTGCCATATGCCTTAAAAAAAAAAAATCGCACTTTAACCTACCCCCACACTTTTTATGTCTGATACTAAAACTGCCCTAACATACACAAAGATACGTCATACCTCCAGCCACACACACCTAACCCTGACCCAACCTCTCCTCCTTCAACAGCAGATAGTGTAACATCGGGGGTGAGCCAGACGGATCCCAGACCTCGACACAAGACAGTACCAGGGTGAATCAGGGCGCATCCTCGGCATACTTGCCCCCTGACTCACCCACAAGCCTGGGGTTAGTGCATACAACTCTCCCATCTCCCACGCACCATGTCCCCCCCCACTCACTCATCCTCCTCACCTTTGAGAACCTCAAATCTTATTTGGCTTTCATTTTGACTCTTTTTGGCAGTTTGTCAGTTTATAATTATAATCTCTTTGTGTAACAGTTCTAATAAGCAGATTAGATTTTTTTTTTAGTGGCAATAAAATCTCTTCTTTTAAAAAAAAAAAAAAAAATTGTCTATTAAACATATTTTCTTGTTGCAGTCTCATGATAATGAGACAGAAAGCTCCAAACACTTACAAATACCTGAAACAAAGAGGAATAGTGCATCGAGCATCAACTGCTGATTGGCAGGTTTTGCACTTAATCAGGCTTCAGCTTTCTTAAACACAATATAAGATATTTACAATTATTTTGCACTGTGATTTTTTAGATTCACTGTGAATCTAAAGGTTAACATAGTGAGCGTAATTATAGCAGAATATTGCTGCACGTGGACTGCCATTTTACATTATCCATACTGCCTTTGTCCCTTAAAAGAGACACTTGTACTTCCAAAAAAAAGACAAGCTGAACATAAAAAAAAACATTTTTGGTTTTGCTTTTACAGACACAATGCTGTTAAAACATATTTGCCTCTTTCTGGTTGCTTTTTTCTTTGCATATTTGCCACACTTCCTCTTTAAAATCATCAAACAAATTGTGACATTAGACAAATATAACCTGACTAAACACATTTATTAACAAAAAAAGTTATCCAAACGTGTGAAAAAGTAAATCCTCCCTGAACCTAATAACTGGTTGCACCACCCTTTGCAGCAAGAACTGCAATCTAGTGTTTATGATGACTGGTAGTTAGTCTTTCACATGGCTGTGAAGGAATCTTGGCCCTGGATCAGTCGTCACTATCCTACTCATTTTGGTAGCCTGGCCACTCATGGGAAGATTCACCACTGTTCCAAGTATTCTCCATTTGTGGATAATGGCTCATACCGTGGTTCACTGGAGTCCGAAAGTCTTAGAAATGGCTTTGTAACCCTTTACAGACTAACATGTCAGTGACTTTGTTTCACAACTGTTGGTGTCTTCACTTTACTTTGTCAGAGGGTTTCTATTTAGGTGATTTCTTGATTCAACAGTTGAGATAGTAATCACGTCTGGGTGTGGCTGGTGAAACTGGAGTCAGCTTTCCAAAAAATGTGATTAATTCATGAATCATTTCACAGTTTAATAATATTAAGGGGGACAATTACTTTTTCCATGATGAGTCAGGTAGATTTGAATATGAAATCATTAATTGAAAAAAATGCATTCTGTATTCTCTAACATTAAAATTCATTTGATGATCTCAAAGCAGCAGCACGGTGGTTAGCACTGTTGCCTCACAGCAAAAAGGACCTGAGTTCAATTCCACCATCAGGCTGGGGTCTTTCTGTGTGGAGTTTGCATGTTCTCCCCGTGTTTGTGTGCTCACCGGGTACTCCGGCTTCCTCCCACAGTCCAAACACATGCAGTTTGTGGGGATTGGTTAATTGGAAACACTAAATTGCCCATATGTGTGAATGCAGGAGTGACTGTGAGTGTGAATGGTTGTCTATGTGTGTTAGCCCTGCGATAGAATGGCAACCTGTCCAGGGTGTACCCCGCCTCTCACCCCAAGACAGCTGGGATAGGCTCCAGCGCCCCCCGCGACCCTGAAAAGGACAAGCGGAAGCGAATGGATGGATGGATCTCAAATGAGACAAATATGCACTAAATCAAGAAAATGCTTTTTCATGCACCCAGGCAATGGAAATCTGATCAGCACTGGATATCAATTAGCTTTACCCTTTCTAGCCTTAATAATAGAAACTGACAGACTTGGCACGTGAAAAACAAAGCAACTGGCTGCCTCAGTGAATTCAACTAATCATTACTGAAATCTGAATATTTTCATTGTTATTTATGTCTCAGTCTAATACAGTATATATAAGACAGTACACCATAGTATTGCAATTCTAAGATCAATTGTTTTGCTGGTTATACAATTCATAATAGTTTCCATTTTAATCCATAAAGCATACTGTGTTAATGGTGGCCACTTATACTCGCTGTTTTTCCTGTGCCATGACCTGTTACAGAAATGGAGAAAGCGCAAGAAACAAATAAATTAAGCTGGGTTGTTCATGTTAACTCAAACTTTAGAGGAAGATGTTGCTATGATAACAAAATCTGAGAATCACTCACAGATAAATGGGTTTCCTGCGGTGCTCCAATAGTTTCTTGGCAGAGCTATGATCCAATTCATCCTCCACCCATAGGTATTGTGTTGTGAAAACATCAGCTGAATATGAAAAGATTCTCTGCATTTGTTGCCTCTACTATTTTACCTACCATGCTTTAACATTAACTATAGCCCCTTTGTTAAAAAATAAAAATAAAAAATACAAGCGCAAACAAGGGAAAGCACGAGACTATAAAGTAGTTCTTCCCATGTGCAGTTGAGTACAATTTTCAGCTGGGGCTGTGTACTGCACTCTGTTGCAAATGTTCTGAGGCGCAAGTGATGGCCTATTCATCTCATTTAACGTTGTTACTCTGAAAGGCTGAATTGCAGTTGTGAAAGTAATGGATTATGGCGTATTCACACATGTTGCACAGACACAAAAAGCACTTAAAAGGACCCCTGGAACTGCTGCTGGAGGAACAGGCAAAATGATTTCACCCACTGTTCCCATTTTGCTGTGACCCTCATTTAAGAATCTGACACCCAAAGTACTTCTTCTTACAAATCAGTTTAATCTGCAGCCGCAGTAACATGGATTCAGTGGAAACACACAGGACCAGCCATCAATAGCCACATTATTGGCTGTAATAACTGTACTTACCTATACATTGTTGCCATCCCAAAACGATCAGCTCTGAAGCATTGTATGGAAAGAGCATCTTCAAATTACCCAAATTCCTGCGCAGAAGTAGTTTTAAACTGCACAACAGCTGCAACATGTGGGCTAGAGATACATTTAGATAGAATTTACACCTGACTTTGGACCAACAGGCACGAGTGCAAGTCTTGTCTAAAACCATTTTTCACCTTAGTCTTTATTTGCTGACAACTTTAGCTTAACATGCTATTTATTTAGAGTTACACTTGTTTGGGTTAATTACGACAAAATTATAGTATGGGCTGGAATAATACATTTTTATAAATTAAAATATGATGCTCTGTTTTCCTGGATGCCAGTCACTAATTTCCCTTCCATCAAAATGCAACGACTCCAATCTATAGTTTACGCCCAGTTTTTCATGCAGACACTAAATGTTGCCTATTTTAAAATGTAACCAGAAGCTTTATTGGGTTCACCTTGCTGGTGGTGGATTGGACCCCTTTTGACTTCAGAGCTTTTTTTAATTCTTCGTGCCACAGACTCAAAAAGGTCACGGACATATTCCTCCAATCATGCTCCACCTCTGCCGAAAGAAGCTGTAATGTTCAAGAAATCAGTTTGTGATTTTAACTTTGTGACATGGTTTGCCATCCTGCTTGAAGCAGCCATCAGAAAGTGTTACACTGTGGCCAACAAGGGATGGACATGGTCAGCAGCAATATTCTGGTAGACTCATGTTTAAATGATGCTTTGCTGGTACTAAGTGTTCCAAAGTGTCTGAAGAAAATATCCCTCACACTATTAGACCACCAGGAGCTTGAACCATTGATACAAGGCAACATGGGTCCATTCTTTCATGTTATTTACACCAAATTATGACCCTGCCATGCCAATGTTTCAGCAGAAATGAAGACTAATGAGAACTGTAGCCTCAGTTTCTTATTCTTAGCTGACAGAAGTGACACCGGGTGTGGTCTTCTGCTGCTGTAGTCCATTTACTTCAAAGAGTGATATGTTGCATGCACAGAAATGCCCTTCTGCATACCTTGATTTCAACGAGTGGTTTCTGTTGCCGTCCTATCAGCTCGTGGTAGCATCACCTTTGACCCTTGGCATCAGCAAGGCATTTTCACCGAGCAAACTGTCTCTCACTGGATATTTTCTCTTTCTTTGGACCATTCGCTGTAAACAGTAGAGATGATTGTCTAGGAAAATCCCAATAGGTCAGCATTTTCTGAAATACTCAGAAGCAGCTACTGCATGTTCAGCATCACTTAAATCACCAATCTTCATCCATTCCGATGCTCAGTTTGAACTTCAGCAAACCGTTCTAACTAAAAGTAGCTGGTGACTCTGTGTTTTCAATAACAGCTGGGACAAACAACTTATAAGGTTGTTCTGTGGGTAAGATGACCTTGTCTGAATGTACGTCAAATTTATTGTACTTATTGCCTTGTTCATAATCACTGTTTAACATGTAACAAATGTAATCAAATGTGTATTTTACTTCAAATTCACATTCACAAACTAATTCTCTGTAATTGGTTTTCTTTTGCCATGTGAAGCATATTGGTTTATACATAGGAAGCAAGCCAAATCAGGCAATACATATGCAGTCATCATACACCAAATGATCGTTCACTGTCCCCTCATGTCTGAGAGAGTCAGCCAAATGAGCCAGAGTACTTGTTAAACATATGTTTCAGGCAGAGAGGGAGGTGAGTTCAAGCGCCGCTCTGACTCTGCGGAGGTGTCTCAGGTCTTTTATGGATGTGCATGCTGGCTTTTCTATGAGGGCAGGAATGGCGCTGTGTTTGCTGTTTTCCATATGTGCTGATGTGTATCGGTAGACAAGCACACACCATCTTGTTGTTTTTTTGTTTTTTACAGGGATCTTTATATAAGCACGAGCAATGACGTTTAAACACTTTTCTCTCTTCTTAGTCTGTGTGTGTGTGTGTGTGTGTGTGTGTGTGTGTGTGTGTGTGTGTGTGTGTGTGTGTGTGTGTGTGTGTGTGTGTGTGTGTGTGTGTGTGTGTGTGTGTGTGTGTGAGCGCGTGTGGTTCTGCACACATTGCCAAATATAATTATGACTTCCCAGGGCTACTTCCCACTGTCTGGGCTGGCTCTCCCAGCAGGGGTAGATTGGGAGAAAATAAGGGCTTATTCACTGGACTATAAAAAGAGCTGTAAACAATCCCACATTGTAGCTACTGGGAAAAAAACAGACAGCTGGCAGCATGAAGGAGACGCTCGGCTGCACTGGCTGGCTGACTGGCTGAGGTCGCTTACTTAACTGACTATCTGGTTAGTAAGGTTGTTGAGTTACATTTTGGCACTCCACAATTCTCAGCTTGTTTCTGGCTGTCTCCACCGGGAAGAAAAGTGCAATCTGATCAGACTATCGTAACCTCAAACCCACCAGTTCACCGCAGTGACAGCTTTTCCCAGCATGCCAGTGTTCTGACATACTGAAGTGACTAATAATCTCAGAGTGAGGCTCATTTCTAGTTGGTTTTGTTCTTCACAGATTTATAGATTTGATAAAGTTGCTGCACAACACTGTTTGTGGCATTTGTTTGAATAGTTTATTCAGCATACAGAAGTTTACTGCTGTTATTAGTCCTTAAAGAGTTGTTATTGTTTCTTGATGAGTGCACGACATTGATAAAGAAACGATGAGCTAAAGAAGTGCTGATGAAACTGTATTAGACATGGAAGATAAGTTGATGCATGCTGTAAGCAAGTAAGTCAACAATATAGTCTATTTACTTCGACTGCAGGTGAGTATCCAAGGAGACTCATCTGAGTGGAAAATCAGCAAGTCTGTCAAATAAGAAGTGCAAAGTGTACAAAAGCTTGGTACTAAGACTTTACCATGGGCATAGATGCTCATTACAAATATGACAGGAGAGATAAATGAGATACTCAGTGAGAGGAAGTGGATAGCTGGAAGACGGATCAATTATTTTCCATAAGATTTTAAAAATAGAAAAAAAATGAAATGACATAATTTAATTCAAGTTTTTGTCTCTGACTCTACTGTAATGGCCATTTTGGCTAACTGCAAACTGCTACATTTATTACATTTTCAAAGATGTATTTTTAAAAAAGAATTGTAATTTTTCCATATTTTGATTTAATAATCATTTTGTAAAGGTAACATTATCCAGTGGCAGTTTTACAGAGTCCAGCTACTGTCAACAACAAAAGCTAGACGGAGACCAAACTGAATGTTTATTTCATTTAAAAAGGGACAAAGAACATTAATCAACATGAGCACTTTTCACCTGTGGTCCCTCACAGTCCGATTTATAGTCAATAAAGGAAAACCAAAGATGCAGAGACATCTACAATGGCATATAAAGAGTAAAAGAAAAACATCAACCCAATAACAGCAGCCCACGCCAAACATCAAAAAGCACTTATGGAATCTCATACACAGAGAATAAAGCCCATTAGCACAATTACTAAAATGAACACGTGAAGCTCTCCCAGTTTGTCAAAGAGAAGATAAACCTGGTTGCTTACAGTCCTAGTAACCATCCTCAATAATACTCATCTTAACATTATTTCATTTCTTGTTTGTTTTGTGGTGTGCTGTTTTGTTTTGATTTTTTAGTTTGGAGATATTTTTTTTATTTACATTGCATACAACAGAAGGTGAGACCATTTTTTCTCTACAAATTTACAAAAAACAGCAAGCACAGGGCTTGTTCGGAATAAATTAAATCCATTTCTTTTCACTGCTGACACTCACCAACACTACCAAAACAACCAATTAATGAAAAGTACTAATTCCTCAAATAAACGTTAAAAAAAAGGAGCTATATACTGCACATGCATGTACCTGTATTTACTGGGCACAAACACGCACACACAATGCACCCACACAATAATAAGCAGCTCATTAAAACAACCTGGGTTTTTTATTTTGTGTTTTATTTTGTGTGTTTTTTCCAAGTCTTCTCAGCTTTGGGGACATTATTCTGAGATACACACCTCTATCTGGGAGCAGGGGGATATCATTTACCGCTGCACAGCTCTGAGGAGCCACTTATGCGTGAAAGGCAGATGTGTTTGTGCTGTAAACAAGAGTGGGGAGTCGGAGAGTGCTGAAGAGCCATGCCAAGAGATCTTCTC
Source organism: Pelvicachromis taeniatus (assembly GCA_015108175.1). Lineage (NCBI taxonomy): Eukaryota > Metazoa > Chordata > Actinopteri > Cichliformes > Cichlidae > Pelvicachromis > Pelvicachromis taeniatus. Next base: position 144,030 of record VURO01048475.1, read on the forward strand.
TGGCTGCCAGGGGGCTGTAATGCTAGACTTCATGAAAAAATATGTCCAGGAACAATACCCGGCATGAAATCACAACAATACATGCTTCTTCTTTTTTTTGCCAGTATTTTCCAGCAGCACAGGGGCGTTTGCAGTTAGAGACACTGAAACTGTAAGACATCGACACGTTCCCTCTTGGAAAAAGCATGAAATCATTATCTGAGTATGTTCCACACTTTGTCTGGTCACAAATGATTTGAAAGAGGCAAACACATGTTTTTATTTTTTATTTTTTTGTTGGATAAATATCATTGAGTTTTCTGAAGGAACTCAACATCCATGCAAAGTATTCGCACCCTCCACACAAAACAAATTATTGTAATCATAAATCATTCTAAAGGATCAGTGTTCCTGCGACATCCTGTGAGATCACTGCAGTGATATACTGTCAGAAACATGACCTTTGTCCTCTTCCTCATTGTATGGTTATTTTGGTGATATGCTCTTTATCAGACTCTCTAAATAGTGTAGACCTAGTTATTGCTTTCCACACTTCAAAATGTAGTTAATCACTACACTTCTGTAGCTATTTCTCTCTGGCTTGGCCTATATTATTCCAAGTATTTCCAGATCCATCTTTTTCCTTTTGGATAATTTGTTAAGCACTTAACGGAGACAGCATGCATCTGGTGAGTCAGTCTATCACTTTTATTTATTTTTTTGACATCCTTATTTTTTTCTTTAGAAATGATAATCAGCTACACTACCCAATAATTTTCTTTAATGCAGAATATCCCATCATTTACTACTGTAGTTGCTACTTGAAAGGATTTCAGTGCAAGCGTAGGCTCAATAGTGTTTTTGCTGGACACCGTCGAAGCACCTGATGGCTGCAAAGAGGAGACAAAGTGCTGCTTACCAAGTGGGCGAACCACCTGAGAGTAACTCCACAAGGAACATGAACCATAATTATTGCCTGCTCTTTGTTTCACGCAGTCATCGAGAGAAAAGTCAGTCTCCGAAATATTTCAGATAAGGAGTGGACTCAATGGACCAATTATTCAGGGGCAAGAAAGCAGCTGTGCTTCAAGACATCTTCAGGCTCAGACTTAGAAAAAATATACCAGAGCCAAAGAATTTCCGAGTGAACTTAAGTTTGGAAGTCAATTTAGCAGAGTCCACTTTTAAATGGAATCAGTTGTTGTACTTTTTTGTAATTGTCAGATTAAAAGTAAACCTAAAATAGTACTTTTAAATATCAATCAGCAAGCTAAAACAATGAAAAAAGCTCAAGTGTTTTTAAAGTAAATGATCTGGTCAGTGTCATGACATAACCAAGAGATGTAGTTTGAAAAACATTATGAGTGCTGAAACTTTATCGGAATATATATGTATGTGTATATGTATATGTGTTTATTTACACACACACACACACACACACACACACACACACACACACACACACACACACACACACACACACACACACACACACACACACACACACACACACACACACAGAGTCGTGTTTTCATATCTTTGTGGGGACATCTAACTGACAATGCTTTCCCTATACTCACTTCCCCTGTGGTCGCTGCGAAGCCGCCCAGTCGGCGGATGAGATGGTGGGGACCAGAGTGTGTTTTACAAAACCTAACCATAAAAAATGAATGCCTAACCCTTAACCTAACCCTTGTATCCCTGACACTAACACCAAATAATTTTAAGTTTCAAAAATACCTTCAAACTTGTGGGAATGGGGATTTTGTCCATTAGTCCCCACAAGTATAGTAAACTTCCAATTTTTGGTCCCCACAGAGATATGTAAACGTGCTATACACACACACACACACACACACACACACCTGTTTCTCAGTCTAAACTGAAACTTAAATCTTCTGTGCACAGTCTTTATGTTTTCTACATGTGTCAAGTCAGATAATTGTTTAGTGTAACAGTTTCATCTGCTTGTTCTAAGAGGGCGTGCAGTCTTGTTCACTATGAGCACCTGAGCATGTGTTTAGCTGCCAGTGTGAGATATATGCCTTCCTCAAATTACAGATATTTGATCACATTTCACGTCTGTAAACAGTATCACCGTTCTGAAGAAAATTCTTTGAATGGAAGTTGGATTTGATTAGGCCTTTGAAATCATCATAAAATATTTGGATTAAGCAGAGTGCTTATGCATTAGGTCCAATGCCAACTTCTTGGCAGGGTTTCAATTTTGCTTCCTTTATTAATAAAGCAATCATTTCCCTTTTGTAATGAAGTGTTTGAAATACCCATAAATTTTAATTAAAAAGTGCTGCTCAGTAGCCATGAACGTCACAGCGTGGTTCTGACAGGTAGTTGTTGTCATTATGGATAATTTGGTTTGATATCTGACCCCACAAATCTGCTCGGCAATATTGTGCGCTTGCGTTTGTCCTAATTGCTCTAACTTGGCACAAAAGCCCCAGTAATTAATGAAAAGCTCAAATTTACTTTTTTAGAGTCTCTTTAATCCTTGTTGGATGTAACTCCATTGTTTTCTTCACTTTTCTAATTGAATACCCCACTGGTCTTTCTAAAGGAGGCTCGTATTCTATAATAGAGATGGATAACTTGGCTCAGTAGGTGCAAACTTAATTGATAGTATCATCATAATGTTCCAATGCATTCTCTGTGATTCTGATACTGTTTGTTTACGTGCAATCTGTGTGTGTTTGTGTGTGTGCTTATTTGTGGGGCACTGCATGATCGTGAGGTGTGTGTTTGTGTGAAGGGGGGGAATGTATAAATGGCTGGCAACATGCATTAAGAGAGAAGCGTGGTGTGAATAGTGATTCTGTGTGTGTATGTGTGTGTGTGTGTATGTACACAAGAATGTGTGTGTGGGAGTAAGCACAGTGCGTGCATGTAGTGTTAATGAGGCTGCATGCTTGCTTGTGTTTGTATGTGTGTGTCTGTATACGTGTATACGTGTGTGTATACACATCTCATCTGCATGGCGCCATGCCCCATCGCTTCCATTGGGGTGTGTGAGAACAAAGACTTTCCATTTCCAGCGCTGCTGTGCCTGCAGGGAAAAGCCTGATCATAATTAGCTGAATGATGAGTCTCCGCCATGCACCACACAGCAGGCCTGTGGCTGCCTCTCTGCAGCACCCCTCTCTCTCTCTCTTTCTCACTCTTCTTTCCATTTTCTCTACTTCTTCCTCTTCTTCTATTTCTGGAAATTTTTCTTTCTATTCATTATCTTTCACATGCGCCGCACGCTGCTTATCATCCATCTTCTGCTCTGCTCCCTCCGTCCGACTCCGACTCCCCCTCTCTCACTTTGCCTTTATCATTCTTTCACTTCATTTAACTCAAAGGAATTAAATGAAGATATTCACTCTGTTTTTTCTCCCTTTTCCACCCTGTGCTACTCTGACACAATCAGTTTTTAAAAATTTTTATCTCTCGTTTCCCGCTTTAGTTATGAAAATTGGGAATGGCACACAGATGAATTCAAGTGGTATCAGTCGCCATATAGCATTTACTAATAATATGTACTGCACGTAATAAAGAGAGTAGTATTATGAAGAGGCATGTGTAAGTACGTAATGTTAATGTCGAAAATTTGTAAAATCAAATCTCTAAGTTACATTTTAGATGAATGTCATTTTATTTTAGCCCAATAATATTTTATATTTTCATTTTGGTTATACTTTATAATAACTATATGCTTTCGGGCATTAATGAGGTATTAAGGAATACATCATTTAGAAAGCACTGTGCCTACATTAGTATACATTAGTATACATCAGTATTTAACTTATAAACAGAGTTGTAAATGCTTTGTTCTTGATTAATAAGTTTTCATGCTTTATAAATGAGACTTTAACCATTTTTGAATAAAGTATTACATCATTATTTAGGAGCTGTTAATGGTTCATCTAAGTAAATTGTTTCTAAAATATATAGATACACATGTGTATGTAGTATAATGCCTTATGCATATTAGGTATGCACTAATTATCGGTTGTGTATTATTATAGTGATTACTGTTGGTTTTATAAATACTTATTCCGTTTTCTCTGAGAATTCAGGGTTGCAGGGCGTGGGGTGGATGGTGCCTATCACAGGTCACAAGACTGTCATAAGTGTTAAGATCAAAAACTCACAATCACATCCATATCTATGGCTGATTTAGAATCAGCAGTTAACCTAACCCCACTAACTGCATGTCTTTGGACTGTGAGAGGAAGCTGGAGTACCGGGAGGGAACTCAGGATCGTCTTGCTGTGAGGGAACAGCGCAAACCAGTGTGCTGCTACATACTTGTTAATTATTGCAATGTATTTTGTGTGACCACATCTAAAATGTGAACAAATTGTGCCTTACAAAGGATTTATAATTAACCGGAAGGCTGGCAGTACCACAAGACTCAAAAATTAAAGTGTCCTCTATCTTCACAGCAGAAAATGGAAACACACAAAGCACAACGTGACACAAAACATACAAATATTTATTGCAAGAGGCAAACACATGTGAGGTTTACAGAATACAGGAATGTAAGTAGGACCAGAGTCTCGAGTGTCAGGGCATTGAGCTGAAAGTGAGAACACAACTTAAATATTCTGATATTTTGCTGAAATATCTCTATCAACTAAAATAACACAAATAAGATTATCAAAAAACAATAGCTAATGTTTCACAGAGATTCACAAACAGTTTTTAACACCATAAACAGAATTTACAATTTCTTTAGTTCATTCTTTAAGTTTAACTTTCTTCTGATGTGTTTGGCTTTAGTCAGATAAGCCAGAGTAAATCGGCTTCACATTCAAAGTGCTCAAGAATTAAATAAATGTCTTACAAAGCATTTTCATTGTGCATTGTACTCTTCGTGGTGATCAGGTTCAGGGTGCGCTCCTTCATCATGGAGAATCCCAAAACAAACGGCACTTCCATGGAGTCAGAAATACCTCTGCCTATATTAGACTCGAGTCTTTCATACAGCTTGAGTTCTTTTCTGTATTTTTATTTTCAATATTTTAATACACCTTATCTTTCAACCACATGAAAAGCAAACCCCTATCATGTCATGTGAAAACAAAACAGAAAGTGAGTCTTAAGATAAAGACACATTCAAACTGCTTCTCCAAACGTCCAAAGATCTTATCCGTTCACTCAGTTTGGCAATAATTCCCAACATTGTAATATGACCGTTCCTGGCATATTACGGTATTATGGTCCGATGGACGCGGTTCTTCTGTTCACCTCCTCAGTGACTGTCACCATGTTTGTTGACTGTATCATGACTTAGGGGTCAGCTGGGTTTCATTATGTTCAGGATTATCAATGACATCTGTTCTGAGCCACACAGCTCTGCCCTTCCTTCATGACAGAGAGTCCTGAAAAGCAAAGTGTCTGTTAGCAAACAGATGAAAGAGGATACTGTAAATAATCAGAGCTGCCTTTGGATCAAGTAGAAATCTTTGCATCTGGTGAGCATCTGCGCAAGGTGTTGACGTTTGTTAGCACACCCCGCTAAGTCTATATTAGGACGTATTTGAAACAGTTCACATTCAGTCAGGAAACTGCTTTGTGTGTCAGCATGTGCGATCTTGTTTAAACATAAGCATTAGTAAGCATGAGTAAGGAGGATTTTATGAATGCACTCTAACTTTGTGCTAATATATATATATATATATATATATATGCTATTGTGTGTGTGTGTGTGTGTGTGTGACGGGGGGGTAATGATGGACCACCAGAACAGTATCCTGTGAGGTGGCTCTTGGGCAGCTCAGTCATCCAGTGTGCCACAACAACTCTCACACAAACAGACACACTTCCACTCTCTCGCCTCCTCTCATTTTCTCTCACTCTCTCTTGCGCTCTCTCTCCACACCACAACAGGCCAGGCAGATGGCAGCCCCTCAGCCCACCGTGCCAGGAAAAGCATGTGAATTAAAGGTTATACCCAGCAGGTCTGAAGAGCTGCCAGCATCATCGCGGTGCGGCAGAGGGGGGGCCCCAGCCCACCTGCCTTCCAGGCTCTGGGACATCTGGCTGGGGTTTTGTGGAATGATGAGCGTGCTGCCGCCAACCCCTGCTACTGCCACCACGGCCGGCACCGTGCCGAAAGGAGAAGCCGGCGTCTGTTCAGTTTTTCTGCTCTCAAATGAAACAAATGAGCGGGTGTTCTTCTGTCTGGTGGACTGCGCGGCTTCGCCCGTGTGCATTTGTGTGCTATTTCGAAGCGAGAGGATTGGGTAATGGTGATGCCTTGTATTTATATCACTGAATGTGGTAGTTGTTGCGAGCCACACTTTCTGTAGGCAAAGTTAAGTGTCATTGGAGCACGATTTTTCAATATGTCGATTTTAGTTTTATTTAAAATTTCTATAATTTCTAATATTCTTTTTAAAAAAACACTTCCTGTATTATTTTTCTGGACAAAAGTTTCCATTTTAAATGTGCATAACCTTGCAAATCCGTACTTCACAAATGTTGGCTGAGACTGTGAAGTTCATGAAGCGGTTGCCAGGTCAGGCAGTCTGTAGACTTTGACCAAAACAGACATGTCACTGTTGAAGGCTTAACAATACAGCCTGTCTCAAATCTGTCCCTAATTCCTTCCCAATATGTTTCCCCTTGTTTGCTTTAGCTGGGAGCGGAGTGAAACGCTAGGACCTCAAGTAGCTTCACAGATGTTGCGGCGTATTTCTAGACGTGCCAGCGTACAGAAGCTTTATCAGCCAGTGAGAGACATTACATTCACCTCAGGGAGTCTCTGACAATGATGATTAGAGGTAGTTTGATTGGAATAAGCTTTAATTTTTGAGGTTTCAGAACATTCTTAGTTTTCTTTTTCTTTTTTAGTAAAGTCGGTGTTAATTGGACCAGCTGTTCTCTGCAAATTGGTTTACAATAAAAATAGTTGCGCAATACAGTTTTATCCCTTTTTAAAAGTATTTACAGCAATACTCATCACAGCAATGCAGCCACCCTATAGTGTATGGTAAAGAAACCATGATATTATAGCGAGAAAGTCAGTGATCCAACAATCCCCTGAGACTAAGCATTTGGCAATAGTAAGGAGAGAAAAAAAACACAGTCTCCCTTTTAACAGGAAGAAACCTCAAGCCAAATCAGGCTCTGAGAGAGTGGCTGTTTGCCACGACCGGTTGGAGCTGTGGTTTGCTTTCACAGCTTTGACAAACTGTTTCTTACTAAGCGTCGGGTCATTAATGGGATAGTTAAATTTCAAGTTGTTCCAACTTGTATTCACAACTTGTATTCACAGGGTTAGCCATTACTCTTATCTGTAATAATAATATTTTACTAATCAAAATATCTGCAGAGACCTGGAAACATCTGTACGAGCAGACTTGAACAAGAAAAACACGAGCAGTGAGAAAAT